>PVHY01012443.1:0-44490 GCA_004024945.1 Uropsilus gracilis | reverse complement strand
GGGATCGCGGTTCGAGTCCCGCCTGGGGCCCGTAGCGAGACCTAGTTCCAAAAAATAGCTGGGCGTGGTGGTGCGCGCCTGTCATCCCAGCTACCTGGGAAGCTGAGGCTGGGGATTGCTTGAGTCCGTGGTACCCCGGGCAACGAGAGCCTGCGGTTCCACGGGCAAAAACAGCGAGACCTTGTCTCAAAAAAAAAAATAAATAAATAAATAAATAAATTAAAAAAAAAGTTCTTTAAATCATGTAAGAGGGGTTCAGCTCAAAGATAGGAGTTGGGGCAATGATCAGAAGAGTATCCATGAGAGGATGGTGCCAAACAGAGGCTGCTTATTTTTCATGACCAAAAGTGACATAAATAAGCTTTTAAGTTGAAAACAAGATTGTGGCAAGAATAGATATTTTCATAGTTGGGTTTTACCTTGGATGTACTGTTTTCTTACAAATTTTCTTCACAACTCTGCAACAAGACCTACAGGTAGATTTCCTGTGCAGTGGCATGAGAAACCAGTCCCTATACTAATAGCATAGCCACGCAGCTTAAAGGGTAAGCTTGTTAATGCAGTCCACCAACAATCCTTCCTGTTGGCAACTATGCCTCCTCCACTTCATGCAGTTTTGACAAGGCTGTTAAGTCAGGGCCTCTGCCTTCCCTGACACGGAGGAACTTAGAAGCCAGGACACCCCACTATCTGAACAGGGGAGTCTGGTCTTTACAGTCTTCTTAGGGGATTCGTATACAAGCTGGCACAGGCTTTTCCCTGAGTTTTATCCAAAAACTATACATCCTCCACTTCAGGGTTGCTAGGCGCTTAAGATATGGAGCTCCAGTCTGTGACTAGAAAATGGTAGTCAAAGCCCTACCACAGTGGTTCACACCCTATTTGAGCAAACAAAAAACCAGGACACAGACATGGCAAAATATTTAATGTCCATAGGTGGGCCTCACCCTCCCATTCCTGTCATGATTCAATAGCCTCCGCAAACTGGCAGTACTAGAGAAAGCAAGGGAACTTCTTTTCAGCAGGTTTGAAAACCATTGTTCTCCAGACCTGGAAATAACTGCAGATGAAGTCTTTCTACAGCATGTCTCAGGCCTCTCCACATAAAAGAGTCACCCGCATCTACAGGGCTCCTGAGGTC
Source organism: Uropsilus gracilis (assembly GCA_004024945.1). Lineage (NCBI taxonomy): Eukaryota > Metazoa > Chordata > Mammalia > Eulipotyphla > Talpidae > Uropsilus > Uropsilus gracilis. The sequence continues at coordinate 43,349 of PVHY01012443.1, read as the reverse complement.
TTCTGTTCCTCTGCAGCCTGGCGCTGAGAGCTGCGCCGCTGGAAAAAGCGGTAGGCTCGGACACTGCAGAGGTAGCCGCCATACACAGTGAGGAGCATCATGGAAGTAGAGAAGGTCTTGTAGCCAATGTCAGCTAGCTGCTTGGCGGTTGGCATGTTGTCCCCTACAAAGACAGACTGGATTTAGACCCAATAATAAAACCCCATCTGCCCAGCCTACTTCACTGATTAAGGTCATTCCCTAATTTCTGCAAACTGCTTAATCTGTCTGCACTCTATACTGAACAGCTCCTTCATCACAGTCTCCCACTGCAAACTCTAAGATTCAAAAGGGCAAGTAATGCTGCACATACAGAAACACATTGGAATCAGGTGCATCTGAGTGACATCATAGCTAATACTTGGTCCTTCATGTTTGGGAAGAGTGACAGTTGGGACCACCCAAAAATGTTTACTGGCAATTACTCAAAGCATTTGTTTTTCTGACTAGTAGGAGATTATCAGAGGTACTTAAGGTTATATTAGCAACAGATTACTCTTTCCAGCTGAGTTAAATTGGAACCTTCTAGATAACATCTAATTTGCTTTCCCATAAAAATAATCATGGTGACTATACTCAGGTTAGCCTCAAGCATTTAATTCATAATACATGCTGAAACAGTGCAGGTGGTGTATCGTTATTTAATCATACTTTTAACTTTCTACAACATTAATTCTAAGTTCTAAACACAATACCAAGAACCTATCCCCTGAGCCAAAAAAAACATGCTGAGTTTCCAGCAAACTGTTAACTCACATTTGCATGAGATAAATTACTTTTAATTCATCTGTTCCCTGGATATTCTGAGTTACAGAACAAAAGAAAGCTCAGCAAGGGACTCTCTCATTCTGAACAAAACAATCCTCTGTTTGGGACTATGAATGTGTTCTTAGAAGCCTTTCTACTCAGGGCACAGAGTGAAATTAGTGAGAATAACTTTTTTTTCTTAAAAGTCAAGAACTTGAAAGAAAAGCTCAGAATTAGCTGACTTGGGGGATCAGGAGTGCTATAGGATACATAAGTGTTTCTCAGAGTGCGCCCCATGAGTTGAACACTGCCTGTAAGTCAGTTTTGGGGATGGCTCCCAAATTGAGCTGAGACACTGCTTCCTTGAATTATAATTCCAAGCGACTATGGAAATTAACATTAATAAGGTCAGAGGATGAATAGCACCGGTTCAAAGTAAAAAAGGGTTGTGTTCAGGTTATCTGAGATTTGAACGAACCCCAAGCTGTGAGATAATGAAGAAAAGACACAAAGAGCAGGACACCAAAGCAGTAAACCAGAACCCAGCAGAAACCTGTTGCCTTCAACCTCCCCTCACTTATTCTTTCTCCTTTTATACTTTATTATCCCAGCCAGATGCTAACCAGCTATGAGTCCATCTCTTCATTTACTAGAAGATGAAGTCTGGAAGCATTCAGCAGCTAACAAAGAAATAGAATGGTATATTCCACCCAAAGCAACATACAGTTTCAATGCTATCCCTATCAGAATTTCAAAGGCATTCTTTAAAGAAAGGAACAAATATTATTGAAATTCATATGAAATTACAGAAGAGCCTGAATAGTCAAAGCAATCCTGACCAAAAAGAGAGAGGAAAAATAGTGGCATCACACTCCCAGACTTCAAATCATATTACAAAGCTATAGTAATTAAAACAGCATGGTACTCAAATGAAAACAAAGAGATCAATGGTACAGAATGAGAGGGAAGAGATAATCCCACATCTAGATGGACAATTAACCTATGACAAAGGAGACAAGGATATATATAGAGAAAGGAAAGCATCTTTAGTAAAAGTGGCATTGGAAAAACTTAAAAGCCGTATACAAAAGAATGAAACTAGACCACTAGCTCCATACACAAAAATCAATTCAAAATGGATGAAAGACTTGGATGTAAGTACTGATTCCATAAAATACACATAAGAAATCAGGCAGTTGCAGACTTTTCCTGTCTTGCCCCCGTTTTCTTGCAGGATATTTACATAAATCCTTTTCTGTCTCCCACTGTCTTTGGTGAATTTTTTCAACCCCACACATCCAACCACACCCTAATTTCTCCCCACTACTTTTTGATGGACTACACAAGGAGAAATTTGGTACAGGGGCTCCTTATTCCTTTTCTCATTTCTTGTTCTCTGAGGAATTAATGAGGGAAACTTGGAACAACTGAAGGTATCAGGTTGGTGAAAAGTTCCAGATGTCCCCCAAAGAACACTGTGGCCCAATCAGATGGAGAACAGTCTTTTGTTCCTTAAAACTTCCAGTAGGGCTGGGCATGATGGCGCATCCCCGTAAGTGGCAGCCTAGGGAGCCATGGCTAGGGCCACGTAGCGAGACCTAGTTCCAAAAATATATAGTTGGGTATGGTGGTGCGCACCTGTAATCCCAGCTACCTGGGAAGCTGAGGCTGGGGATTGCTTCAGTCTGTGGTACCCCGGGCAACATGAGCCTGCGGTTCCACAGGCAAAAATAATGAGACATAGTCTCAAAAAAAAACCAAACACAAACAAATAGGATGGTACAGTTTGGCTAGAAGAGTGACAGAAGACTAACAGACAGAACCTGGTTTCTAGAAACTCCCTTCTCCTATCTTACTCACCTAGAGGCTTTTCCAATGCTCCAAATTAACAAAAACTCTTCACAGACCCTGAGATAAGATAGGGGCAGTAGAGAAGAGAATAAATGCATTTATTAACTGAATAGATCAGGGCAAATCTTAAAATTCCTCCAATGTAGTAAATTAGGAAATAAGAAAAAAGAAACACTGTGTATGGTGGACAGCTGGTTTTTGAACATGTTAAAATTAAAATGCCCAATATAACATAGATGTGATACCTATCAGTCAGCTCTTCAACAGACTCTGGGAGAGAAGCTAGGCTATAGATAGAAACACAGATAGAGGAAACAAGTGACACCACTGCAGAGGATAAGACCAGAGAGAAAGAGGACTAGGGGATGGCATCCTGAAGAAGGAAAATGACTAATGGAAGAAGGCAGGTAAGAACGTTCTGAAACATCTTTTCAGATGTTTTTTGGCTTTTTCCTATAACTATATTCTCCTTCCTAGATGAAAGTCACCGCTGTATCAAGTCACTGCCATTGGTGGAGGTGTGCTGTATTTTTCAGATGGGTCAGATTAAGAACTGGGAATCACTATTACTATTGCACAGTTAAATGCAATTAAGACTGGTCCGATGGAAGCACTAGGTCACTATGAGCCTTAGATAAAAATCAGTGTGGTGCACTTACAGGTACAGTTATTAAAAGCACGAATTCTCAAAAAAATAGGAAAAAAAAAAAAGGGAGAGAGGCACAGATTCTTAACTAGGTCCCCAAGAAGTCCATGAGTCAGTCTCCCAGGCTTCATGAGGGTTCGGGCTTTTTTTTTTTAGACAGTGAGTAACTCACAAAGAATCAGTGTTCTTGTGATCTGCTAAAGAATGAGAATGATAGGGCAACTGCTTGAAAAGGTGACAAGAAAAAGGAAATTCTAGTTTTGATTAGCTTGCTGATAGGAAGATTTGAGTATGTTTGAAGATTTCAGTATGTGGCTACACTGAGGATAAAAGAAATAAGGCAGGCTGGAACAAGATCCAGGATGGCCCAGGAAAAGATGAAATCAGAATCTCAGACAGATTAGCTAAATGAAGGAGGACGTGAATATCACCACCAGAGGAACATGCACAAAGTTGGGTGGTATGGGGTGCTGGTGTCAGACTGCAGGTTTCAATAAAACAAAACAAAAATGGGAAGAACCGCCATGGAAAGTGCCATGATACTCCATGATTGCAGTGGTTATGTGACATTTCTTTCTTTTTCCGCTCCCTAAACACGGGAGATCCTGAAGGCCCAGGTTTCTCCTCTGGACGACTCATTCCCTCAGTTTAGATTTATTCATTTATTTGTCTTTTACTGGAGCTATGAAGACCGCTGACTCAAAGGAGCTGCAGACGGACGTCTGACGTATCACCAATTCTGTGGGACAAGGTGGCAAGTGACCAGAAGAGGTACTTTGATAGTTAACTGTTAGGCTGGAACTCAAGAGAAGTGAGCAGAAAGGTGTCTTTTTATGGCGGTGGGCAGGATTTCCGAAAGCAGAGCAGACAGCGGGGCGCATTCCCGGGGCTGAAGGCAGCCTGGGAAGGGGCACCTCACAGCACCGCTGACTGCAAGGCAAGGGAGGGGCAGAGCGTGCAGGGGAGGACGCCAAGCTGGAGTCCAGGTTTGATAGGAACCAACGGCGGCTAGGAGCCGCGCCGGTCGCGGCGCGGTCGGCGGCTTCGAAGGGTATGGCCGGCGACTTCAAGGGCACAGAAGCCTTGACTGGGGCGTGAGGGCGCGCAAAGCAAAGGCCAGCCGAAGAGCAGCGCCCCGCGGGGGCGGCGCCGCTGCAGCGGCGGAGGGCGTACCTGAATGCTGCAGCTAGTTCGGTTGGGTCGCGGCCTCGGCACACAGCGCCTCGCCACCACCGTCCGCGAAACTACCCAGCCGCGGGGAGACAGGCCCCAGAACCGTACTCGTGAGAGGAGCGGCCCCGAACAACCCTGAGCGCGGCGGCGCTATTGGTTAAGAAAGTCAGTCTCTCCCACCCACTCGGCTCCGCTCACCCTCTAGGATTCGGCTCCCAGCACGAGCGCAGGCCCCGCGCGCGCGCGCCAGCACAGCTCCGCCCACGGAGGCGGGCGCTCGCGCGGGCCAGGGTCCGGCCGGTGGCCGCCGCTCAACTTCCGGCTTCCGGGTCAGGTTTCCGCCCGAGCTTCTGTGTGCCAGCCCGAAACGACCTCGTACCCGCCTTCGGCTCGGGGGGCGCGCGCGTTGAATTCTGGGAGTTGTAGTCCTTCTCCATTAACAGAGCCCTAACTTCTAGGCTACCCAGTTACAAAAGACTGTCTTCTTTGGTTTGTTTTGGTTTGTTTTGGTTTGTTTTGGTTTGTTTTGGTCCGGTCCGGTCCGGTCCGGACCGGTTTGGTTTGGGACTAGGTCTCGCTATTTTTGCCCGTGGAACCGCAGGCTCTCGTTGCCCGGGGTACCATGGACTCAAGCAATCCCCAGCTCCAGCTTCCCAGGTAGCTGGGATTACAGGCGCGCACCACCACGCCCAGCTATTTTTTTTGGAACTAGGTCTCGCTACGGGCCCCAGGCGGGACTCGAACCGCGATCCCTAGCCCCTGCCGCTTCATAGGCTGAAGCTTACAGGCACGAGCCACCGTGCCCGGTAAAAAGACTGTCTTCTTTGTAGTCAGAGAGCCAGCCAATCCTCAGCCTATGGCGCGGTGACGTCTCCGGTACCTAGGTCGATTCTCTCGGAGTCAGCCTTAACGAGGTGGACCGTGCGCCCCCTAAAGTCTGAGGTTGCACTAGCTTCAGCCCGGTGCAGATAGGAACCCAGCCCCAACCTGGGTAGGCCAAGGATATGGCAGGTTTGGCCAAGGCCACGGAGTGTGCACGAGGGGCAGATTTCTAACGTTTCTCCAGGTATGTCACCGCCCCTCTTCCAAACAGCGATAAAGCCTCAAAAAAGCACCGGAAGGGACTGGAAAGGGACAACCACGTGGGTGCCACTGTTAAGAGCTCGGAGTGTCTGGGACTATCATACAGGGATGTCTTCATTTAAATTTTGTCTACAAAGGCAGGGCATGGTGGCGTGTGCCTGTAAGCGGCAGCCTAGGAATCCGCGGCAGGGACCTGGGATTGTGGTTCGAGTCCCGCTGGGGGCAACATAGCAAGACCTAGTTCCAAAAAAAAATTAGCTGGGTGTGGTGGTGAGCGCCTGTAATCCCAGCTACCTGGGAAGCTGAGGCTAGGGATCGCTTGAGTCTGTGGTACCCCTGGCAACGTAAGCCTGCGGTTTCACGGGCAAAAATAGCAAGACCTAGTCTCAAAAAATAAATAAATTTTGTCTACAGGGTGAGTGAAACTTATCAGATATACCACAGCATATACACCCATACATTTGCTGAGCTGTACCCAACTCCTTTCTGGGGAAAAAAAACATGCTTGTTTTTGGACAGAGAAGTGGGCCTGAATCAAAGGCATCAGATTCAGTCAATTGTGGAGTGAACAAAAGTAGGCAAAGATTTTTTGCTAACGGAGTCGCACCTGCAGCTTAAGAAAAGGAGCTGATTCTGCTACTTCCTTGACCTCTTGGGCAGGCAGCTCTGGATTCAGTCAGTGCCCCCACCTGAGCCCAACCACACCTGGGCTGACTGTATCCCTCACTGACAGCTGCCTGATTCAGGTAAGGCAGTGCATGCTCAAGGACTACTGATGGAGAGGAGTCTCCCTCCCAGGTTGGTTAACTCATGCTGGCCAGGTGCTGGCACTCAGCAAGCTAAGACTCCCCTGCTGGATTGCAATAGCTTCTCAGGCCCTTGGTGTCTATTTATAGCCAGGGGCCCAGGCTGCAACGCCGGGCTGGAGCAAGGCCAGTACAAAGTAAACTCTCCCTCCTCCCCTTCCTGTTCTTCTCTCACCCCAGGAGGTAGGCTGGTCTTTATTCTTTTTCCTCAAGTTTCATGATTCCATGGTGTTGATGGAGTCAGTACCTCCTGAGAAGGCCTTCAGATTACAAAGTAGAGGTGGTCTCAGAATGTTAGGAGCCACTAATATGGGGAGCTACCCACCCTCCCTACCCATGGTCTGGGTCATTGTCTGGCCCCTTGGCCTCCACATGCAGGTGCTGGTTAGCTACCTTTGCTGCTCTGAGGACAGCTGAGAAAGAGGAATGGGTTTTAGGAAGAGGAAAGAAGTGGACACAAGGATATTCTGGGGAAACACCCAGTTCACTTGCTCGTGCGCTCTCTCTCTCTCTCTCTCTCTCTCTCTCTCTCTCTCTCTCTCTCTCTCTCTCACACACACACACACACACACACAGAGGGATACACACACAAGCTTATTAGGGGAAAAGGGTAAATACAAAGGTCACAGGAAGCTGACTGATCTGAGCCGGCTATGAAATAGTGTAGCTCTGTCAGCAGATTAAGTTCCTGCTCCCCTAGGAGGGTGCTAGTGGGGAGGGTGAGGGAAGACTTTTGAAAGGTCAAGCAGAGTAGGAGGAGTTGGCAAAGAACTAGGAACCAGGAAGTCCCTAGGGAGAACAGCAAGCCCCAGGGCCAGAGATGCCAACCTGGCAGCCACTCTGGTGTCAGGGCAGCTTGGGGGAAGGGAGAAGGGGATGACCAGAGGTTTCTGAGGACGCAGATGTTGCTAGGAGAAGGCAGTTGTTTGAGATCTTTGTATTTTGTTAACAAACACTGAGATCCATTGATGCTGTGTGGGGCCTGGCAGAGGTCAGAGCAAAGGGTTCCCTGGGGCCTATGTCAGTCCAAAAGCCCAGATCCCTTCCTGGCAGCCCTTGCCTTATCCCTCTAGTGGCTGAGGTACTTTAGCCATTTAACTGGGCTCAGGCACAGGACTCCTGCTTTGTGAGACAGTGATGGGTAGTCCTTACCTTGCCTCCTCCTTTCTCTCCACACTCCTCACACACACAGACCCAAAGTAGTACTGGGACTTGATTCTACCCCTCCCACAGGACAGGCAGAAAGCCCCACATCTGGAGAGGGACAAGGCAAATCCATTTCTGGTGAGATGTGATGGCAAGCAGCTGCAGGCCTCTTGGGGTTTCAGGATTTCCAGGCAGGGAGCCGGGCCCTTCAGTCTCCAGTCCTCCAGTGAAAAGTTAAGAAAGGCTGCTCCATGGGAAGTCTTGGCGATCCTAGTGGCCTGGTACTCCAAGCTTCTGCCTGTTTCCAATAGGCTGAAGACGTTTCCTAGCCTGGTCCCTGGCCCTGCTCACATATGTTCTGGGTGATTCTGCAGGCAGCGTATGAATTCACCCACAGGCTGGCCCTCGTAGCATACTCTGTACACAGCCATGAACAGCGGGAACCTAGAGTAGGGCAAGAGATACCCAACTTAGCTCCTCATCCACTTTCTACCTTTGTTCCACTGTTCTCCCATCTTCAAGCTCAGGCAGACTCAGTTTCCAGTTGCTGAGGCTTTGAACTGCTTAGCCCTGGATTTTAGGGTAAGGTTGTTAATTGTCCTGCTCCCTATCATATTAAACTTGCCCTGACATGAACTTTTGGGACAAGACAGCCTCTCTGAGCCTCAGTATCAGCAACTGCAAAATAGAGCCAATAGTACATAGTGAAGATGTGGCTGTATGTTCAATGAAGGTATCATCAATGCCAGTTTCCTCCATCCTCTTACCTAGATTATCCCTCTATTTGGAGACTGTACCCTGATCAGCTGTAAGCTAGTCTTCTGAGCCTGTTTCGTGCTCTCATTCTAGAGTTCTTTCTTAGGCCAACAGAGCCTATTACACCCCCCACCCCACTCCCACCTCTCCCGTCACTGTGCTTCTTGAAAAGGAGCGACTTGCCACAGAGGGCATCCTCACACCTCAGAACCAAGAATAGGTGTTAGAAGACAAGAATAGGATTGCGGGAGCAGCTTCAAATGGGGGTGATGGACAGAGAGGACAATCAGAGGAGCTTGTTTCCTGCTTCCCCAGAGCACTACCCCCACTGCAGAGGACAAGGAGGAAAGTATAGAAGTGGTCTAAACAATGTGGTATAAAAAGCACACTGGAAAGTGTCAAAGAACTAGCTAGAATCACAAACTAGCTGGAAGACAGTGGGCCTACCAAGCTCTCTTCTGGCTCCAGTCTCTTTGTCTTTAAACACAGATAACTCTTTACCCTTTCTAAACTACATCACAGACTAAGGGCTCAGGGAGACAAGGAGTAGGGAGAGGGCTCCCTCAACCAGCAGGAGTGAGGCAGACACTTACTTGTCTACTAGCCCCTTGTGCTGGAGGATGCTGTGCAGCTCCCGGGCTGTCTGGGGCCCCTGCAGTTTCTGCCCATTCAGCATCTCTTTCTCCAGCTGCTCAATGGACTGTGAAGAAAACAGGATGGGTGAATGGAAATGGGAGAGAAGGTTGTGTGTATGAGGTGGAAAGCCTGGGACTCGGATGAAAAGTGGGGTCTCAAGAGAAAAGAAAGGCTGGGCATGTTCACACAGTCTTGATGTTTGTGCTTAACAGATGCCTCCAGCCAAACTCCTCTACCTTGGCACCCCCAGGACCCACCCTCCTTTTTCCATTGTCTCCAGGGCCCACCTTTCCTGTTTTTGCAAAGGCCTCGGCCACCTTGCGGTTCCGCCCTCCGTAGCAGGTTGTGATGAGGTCAGCCACACCGCAGCTCTCCAAGAAGGTCGCAGAGGACACAGGGCCACTGCAGAAGAGCTTGGCGAAGGCAATCATCTCCATGAGCCCCAGTCGGATCACCGCCGCCTTGGTGTTGTCGCCAAAGCCCAGCCCATCACAGAAGCCGGCCCCAACAGCCACTATGTTCTTGGGGGAGTGGACGTTACAGGTGAGAAAGAATTCCTCCCTACAGGCATCCCTGGTTGCCCTCATCACCTGCCTCATATTTTGTGCACTGGCCAGGAGGTGCCCACTGAAACTGTGCAGTATAGTGGGTAGGCTCCTACACTGGCTTAAATGTTTGGTGGTTTCATTTGCTGTACCCCCTTCTTTTACCTGGGCTTGTGCTTCATGGCTCCCCAACCCAATCCCATACTCCATCCTTGAGGACATTTCCTGAAAACCTCTCTTCTTTCCAGTTGGCTCCCTGCCATCTGTGACTATTCCTGTTTGAGATCCCTGATAGCCACCATTCTGTCCAAGATCCATAGTTTTGACCATCGTCTCTTAGGGTATCGTGGATGTCTTATCTCTAGTTAGCCTGGGTGCTTCCTCTCATGGTACCTCCTTTCCCCTCTGAACTAGCCCCAGGAATCAGGGAGAAGGATAGCCCATAAGGGGTTAAGCAAGAAAGGGCTGTAGACCAGTATCTGATGGTGAATAATTAGTAGACCTATATGACCTTGGCCTTACTTCTGCATTTCTTCCTATGTGTGGAGGCCTTGCTGGGGAAGGGGAGCAACTGCCCAAGAGTCAGATCCTTGAGTACCAGCAGTCTTGCAGGGCCACACTGGGCCCCTCTTTAGGAACTTCCCACCCCTCTGCTGTCTCTGTGCCCCTCTCACCTTTAAGGCCCCACAGATCTCTACTGTATCCACCTCCTGCACGACTGTGATGCGGAAATTCGGTGTCTGCATAAGCTCTTTCAGAAGCTGTCCCTGAGCCAAGTTCTTGCAGCCTACAGGGGGAGGGGGTAAAGGTTTTTGGGGGGCCTCTGGTTGTCCCACATTTCCCCTAAGCAGAACCTCCAACCCTTTCCCAGGGGCGTCCCTCACCTCTAATGCTTAGGTTTTCCTTCTTTGCCTGCCTTATGGGAAGAAGATGGCCAAGAGTGTGTGTGTGTATGCGTTTGTGTGTGTGTGTGTTTGGGTGGGTGGGTGGAGATATAGAGAGTGGGGGGGGGATGTAAGCAGAGCTGCACTGTACATGTGGGTGGCAGGGCACTCACCAATGGTTGTCTCACAGAACTTCTCATCAGCCACCTCGCTGGCAATGTTTGCTCCCATCAGCACACTCATGGGGATGCCAAGGCGTTCCCCAATCACTTCAGAGATGAGCTTCAGCCCATTGGGGCCTTCGTCTACCCCCTGGGCACAGGACAGAGCTCAGGCCTGTGCCCTTTATGCTCAGTTGGGGGCTTCCTGCCCAAACTAACTTCCTTCTCACACTCTTTAAGCCAGCCTGCTCTCACACCCCTCTAGGCAGTGCTGTGTCCTAAACTCCCTGCGACATCTGCTTCTCAACCAATCTTTTACTCATTTCTGAACAACCTCCCTTTCCCAATAACCCCGGCATCTGAATGTTTCTCAAGGCTCCCCAAAGCCAATTTTCCCCTGAAAACTTAATCTACTTCTGTTGTTTCCTGTTCTCCTTACTTCAGCTCCTCCCACTTAAAGGAATCCCTGGCACCTTGATAAGCGATATGCCAATGGTGTCTGCCTTCAGGTTGCCCTTGAGTTGATCACAGATCTTGCCAATGAACTGATGGGGCACGACAAAGATCAGGATGTCAGCATCCGCTGCTGCCTGGACCACATCTGGAACAGCCACCTGTGGAGGTGATCAGTGCTCATGGGCCTGACAAACTCCTCCTAGCTCCTGTGGAACCCCATTCAGGAGATCTCGGAGTCAAAGGTTGAGTCTGGTGGGGGCAAAGCAGTTTGGAGACTGAGTCTGGCAGGGCTGAACATGGAGAAATAAGGCACTTTATTCCCTCCGCACTAGCCATCGCTTCCTCCAGCTCCAGTTGTCCTGGACTCTTGAGAGCTCTTGGAAACCTTGGCCTTGGCTATGGGACAGTGAGAGCGGCCAAAAGAGGCATGTAGTTGGCAGAAGAAAGAGGCCAAGTAAGATTTCATCACTGTGCTCCTTAAGTCCCCCAACTGGGAAGTGCAGCCCCAATCTTCAACTACCTTCCTGCTCCCCTTTCCAGGTAGGAGCAAGTCACATGGATTCAACCAAAGACCTTAAGTCCAAGGAGCAGCATGTAAGTCTACTAATAACCCAGTGAATGAGTAACAGAATTAAAGCTGAGGCAAGCACTGCCCAGACCCTAGATCTGGGAGCTGGAGAACCTCTCTTTGGTAGCCACAAAGACCAGCTTCCTTCTCCTTTCCCCCTCCCTTTTCTGTCTGGGAGCCGGAGTAGGGGATGCCCTAAGGTTCTTCTCAGCCCCAGAAAATGCCTGAGGGAGCAGTTTGGTGACTGTGTATCAGATTGCCTGTACCCTGAGGAACCCTCCTGCAGTGCTTCCCCAGTCCAAGTGGCACCTGAAATGCCTCCCTCTCAGGAGGTGGCACCCCTCCACCTCCCTCTCCTTTTCCCTTCCCGCTCCCTTGGGGCTCACCACGTTGGGGGGCAGCTTGTGTCCTGGCAGGTATTTGACATTCTCATGCTGGGTGTTAATGATCTCTGTCAGCTTCTTGCCTCCGACATCTTCCTCAAATACCCACATGGTCACCTGTGGGTCAAAGCGTGCCAGCTGGGCTGCATTCCTGCCCACAATCTTGGCAATGGCTGAGCCCCTGTCAGGAGGGGGAGAACAGAAAGTGGAGGGTGGGAGTATGAAGGAGAGCATGGTGGCAGAGATATCATAGCTGCCCCCGATTATTTACTTGCCACCTTCCTCATCACTCCCACCCCCATGGTGGAATCTTTCCTGAGTGGAACAGATTCTACCTCACATTTTGCTGCTGGAGAAGGGGGCCAACCTACCTTCTCAGCTCCTCCCCTGGCCCTCAATCCCAAGCAGCTTTTCAGTCAGAGCATGCTCTGCAGGCTTCCTTCCTATGGTGAACAGGTGTGGCTGCCTGGGTGACCCGAGCCAGGAGAGGTTGGTCCTGTGGGGGTGGGCTCAGGAGATACCAGCAAGGGTGGAACAGAACCCACCTGAGAGCATTTCTACCTCCTGCTCACCAACTCCTGCCTTCCTGTGTACTTGCGGGGAGCTCCCCTCTCCCAGAAAGCTCTTGACCGAGCCGCTTACCAGTTGCCAGAGCCTACAATGCAGACTCTCTTGCCGGCCATGGTGCGACTTCTCTGCCTGAGCCGGCTCTGTGCCACGCTCCCCAGCTCCTGCCGGCTTGGTGTATTTAACTCCGCCACACACGTGGGTGCAGCCAAGCTCCGCCCCCGGGGTGGGTGGGGAGGCGGGTGTCCAGGGAGCCGGAGTGTCTGGCAGAGCCAGCGAAAGGAGAGAAAAGGGGAGACAGGTGGGGTACAGGAATGGGGGCAAAGACCAGGTCTTGCTTTGCCTCTCAAGTTTATCAGCAGATGATGCTGACAAGCAGCTTCCCTTAGTCCCAACTCAGTTTCTTGCCCGACTACCCTGCCCCCAGTAATGGTTTCATTTTAAGGTCTGCCAAAAAATAGCAAAGATAAAGGACTAGTCTTCTTTACTCCCTTATGTCTCTAACACTGGAATAAATTTTATTCAGCCCTAGTGGCTGAATAAAACAGGAATGCTTTCTTTTCAGAGGTAGGAATTGCTCTGCATTATTCTCCAAGGACCCCCCCCCCAAACTGCTCTATAGGTCAGTTCTGTAACAGTAACATGGACCACATCACTAGCCCTGTACTAGCTCCTCAGCAGAACTGAGGATAATGAGGGAGTGAGCCTAGGACCCACTTTTAAAGATAAGACCAGATAAGAGATAAGGGCCTGCCTGCTTTGGGGGCAACCCAGCTCAAGGATAAGAGACTCCAGGAACCTCGAGACAAGGTCATCTCAGGGACTCACTAGTGGGCTTCTCCTCACCTTAAAGGATCTCCACCTAAATATATCCGTCAGGGCGGGAGGGTGAGGAAGGTCACAGAGGTTCTGATGCCAAGTGGCCTACAATTGTCCTTTTGCACAGTCTGGGCTTAAGGAAAAAGAGGACAGGAGAGAAAAGAAAGCAGTCACAGTGCTCACTGTCTTTCAGCTTTGAGGTTCCTTCAGTCCTTTTTTGGGTTTCCAAGCTACCACATTTGGGGTTTCCTTGGGGAAGGCAGAAAGGGGGAGGAAAGCAGAGCCTGAGGCAGCTGTGACCTCTGGGAAGCTTTGTGGTCTCAGATGTCATGATTAATTAGTTTTGATTTGGGGGTGGGGAGGGTCAGTAGGGAGTGTGGAAAGCCCACATTCAGCAATTCAGGCCTCTACACTGCCTACATGTTTGACTAACGGGGGTTTGATTTCTAGACTGATCTGGAGAGTGAGGCAAGAGGTCTCTCGCATTCCAGCTGTCTGTGCACCTTGGCCTAGAGGACAGGCAACACTGTGCTCACATGCTGACCTCCTGGCTTGGCTGAAGACTAAGTGGGTGTTCCTGTTCCCCTGAGCCACTGCTAACCCATTAATAGTGATAAGCACTGGGTCAGAGGGGAATCTATATGCAACCACTGGGTAAGGGTTAAGTGGGCAGAAGGTCAAGACTGGGGAGACTTGGTTGTCCATTCGCGGGATTGTTCAGAGGCCCACCGCATTCTCCTAGGGTGTTCCCACAGGGAAGCATACGTGAAAGTAGTAGTTGCAATACCACCATCCAGCCTTTAACAGATGACTGGCACTGAGACAAAGGAACAAGTATCAGGCTGCCAGCTAGAAGCACTAATTAAGGTGAGGGAAGAAGGATGCTTCTGTCCCTGGGACATATGGGAACACCAAAGAATGACCATACATAAAATAACCGGCCATTTCCCCCTAAATGCCTCCAGCTCATTTTGCTCATCATTTTTAATGTGGAGACAGTAAGTCATTTCTATAGGAACACTGCAGAGACTCAGGCAGAATTGGCTAGTCTCAGGAAGTACCACTAGAACTCTTTCCCCAAGAGCAAACTGTAGATTTACTTGAAATTAATACTGGTTCATCAGTCATTTCATTGTCATCTTGTTGAGATGGAGCTTTTTCATTCCAACCCCCAAGTTCCAGACTTGATGCATTTGTATCCTTGGAGGGTCTGATTGCACAGGAAGTTCTTGAGTTTTCACATCCAGAGGCCAAGGGTTAAGCTTTCAACTACAACTAGCATGTGGATGCATGACATTCTAAACCTCACTTCGGGGTAGCACATAGGAGGAATGTAATGAGTCACCGAGTGGGAAGCAGGCGTATCACGATGGAAAGGGCAGCATAAGTCCACACTTCTGCTGATGAGGGTGCCCACTCTGCCAACGAGGGGCTTGTCCATTCACTGTATGACACAGCGCTTAGAGTGCTTAAAGACAGAAGTCTTAGGGCACTGAAAGTGGAACCTTAAAAGAATGGCAGGTCCAGATAACAAAAACATCTTTACCTCAGGGTGTCCGTGTGGAGACAGGAGCCTCAAGGAGAGGTGGAACCTCTTTAAAGGACTGTGCCCTGGAGTCAGCAAGTATCCTGAGGCGCTCAGGGTGACAGCTGAGAAGATGGCAGTGCCACTGGCTTCTTTTTTAATACCTTCATAACAGGAACGAGAGCTTAAGACCCCAGTAGTGTTGGTCAGTACCTATACTGTGTGGATGAACCACTGGAGTAGGTTGAGCAAGCTCTAAAGTGAGACCCCAGAGCTACAGGATAGAAACCTTGTTTTCCACCATATCCCCAACACCTGGCACCACAGTTAACCCACAGCCATGCTCAAGAAATTATTTGCCACACACAGTTAACAAACGCCATGAGCATGGCTAATGGTAGTCAAGGAGAAAGAGCCAAGGAAGAGCTCTCCCCCAGTCTGTAGGGGGATCCATCCTTTGGAAGATTCTTTTATTAAAACTGGGTGACATCGATAAGGGGACAGTACAAAAAAAATTTTGGTCCATGAAAAAAAACAATAATTCAGTTAATAAAAAGTTATCTTCAACAGGGACACTGTTTAGGAGTGCTGAGCTTCCTTCTCATGGTTTCAGCCCTAAGGGCAGAGGCTGCCCAGTGTCACTGTGGGGAGAACCTTTCAAGGGAGGGGAGGGGTAGTGGCAGGAAGGGAAAGATGGGGAGAACGTTCTGCCAGCCCCAGTGTGGAACAGGCAGGGTGGGGGAATGTACTCGCAGGAGCCTGAGAGGGGGTGGGGAAGCAGGGGCTTTGTCAGTTCTGTGGGTTTAGAGCCCATGCTGAACGGAATTCCCCCCTCTGCGCCCAGCTGTCTCCCACCCTGCTGTATTGAGTCTGCGAGCCTGGGATATGCTAACCTGGAAGAATCTGAGGCTCTCCTGGCAAGATGCAAAACCATCTCAGTTCCAGGGGCCAAGATCCCAAGGTTCTGCTGCTACCTGAGGGGTCTGAAGCTTTGAGGGCAGGGACTAGGGAGTCACAATCCTGTGAGGCAGGGAGAGGGAAGAGTCACAAACCCATCTCAGAGCTATACTCCAGCCCTAGGCGCTTTCACTCCTCAATGCCCTAGAAGTCACCAGTGGGTGATAACAGGGCAGACAAGGGATAGGAAGACAGGGATGGCCCAGGGCTTTTACCCGTTTGACTTTAGGCCTGTTTCTCCATGAAGGGATGGGGGAGGCAAGGTAGAGTGAATGAATGAGTCATACCTCCAAGCAGTAGCAGAAACAGCCTTACTGGCAATGATGGTACCCCAGGTCAGATCCCTGGGGCCCAAACAAGGAAAGGCAAGATTCCCCACCTAAATGCTCTGGGTGAGAACAGACAGGAGGGGATCCTAAGAGCAGCTAGAGAAAGCGTGCTGGAAGGAAGCAAGAAAGAATGAACTCCAATACTGATGTGGACCCCCTACTAGGGAGTAAAAGCAGCACTGAGACGGCAGGCCAGTCCACAGTGCTGTGACTGACCTGGGCCTCAGTGGTGCCTGAGAGCCAGGGATCCTTTAGTGCTAGAGGGCAGTGAGTGAAGGGAGAGTTTGCTCCAAACCTGTGGAGGGAAGGAAGGAAACTGGGTTGTCAGGAGAGCCAAGGTCAACTAGCTTATAGAGTGCCCCCAGGCCTGAGAGGGGCTGAAATGCCCAACTCCTGGGTCTCAGAAGGGCACGATCAGTGTAGCTGGTCCCCTTGAAGACCACTTGGCCTCAGGCCCAATTCATTCTGAGCACTGATTACCACTACGGGTTCTCTCTACCACTATCTAGAGGTCCTATGCAGACCAGGGGAGGGGTAGAGGCACATGGGAACTTTGTGGGGCAAAGGGAAGTATGGGGGTGTGGAGGGGGGAGGAATGGGGTGGGAGAAGAGGGTAGTAGGTGTCTTGTGAAACAGAAATGTGAGACCCTCTTCATTCTGATGTTGTCCTTGAACCAACAGCATCCCCCGAAAGGCCCAAGCAGGACCAAGGCAGGTGCTACGAGGCAGGCAGCACAGGGCCCAAATAAAGAATCAATGCAGCCATATCAGGGCTGTGGGAGAGGCCCTATGTGTTTCGGATTCCCAGAGCTTGTTCTAATTCTTGTCGTCTCTGCTGCACCTAAAGAGAAAACAGGTGAAAAAAAATGGAAAATGAGATACATCGAGAGTTGGTACCTAACATCACTGACCTGCCAGAGGCACAGACCCTTAGCCTTCTGTCAGTTTCTTTTGTATACCCTAGGTACCTACCTTGGAGTAGAAGTATCGGCATACTGCCTCCTGAGCCCAAGGCTGGAAGTAGAACTCAGCTCGGCGTTCTTCCTCAGGGTTACCCACCACATCTGTCATAGTCTGAGGGAGCCAGGAAGGGAGGGAGGGAGGGAGGAAGGGACAGGAGGGAGGATAGATTTATTTCCTTCCTTCACACCTGTTACTTACTCCTCTTCCCTCCAAAAGATGTCAGATTCCTAAACCCTCCAGTGCCTATGACCTTATTTGGAAGTAGGATCTCTGCAGATCATCAGGGTTAGCATGAGGTCATAGGGTGGGTCTAATCCAATAGGAATGGTGTCCTTATAAAGGGAAACTTGAGTCAGTGCAGAGGAACAATGGGAAGACAAATGGAGAAAGCCATCTACAGTCCAAAGAATGCCTGAAGCAGTGAAAAGCCAGGACAGGGGCTTGGAAGATTCTCCCTCAGTACTCAGAAGGAAGCAAAATCTGTTTCTTGACTTCAGACTTCTAGCCTCAAAAATAGCGAGACAATTTCTGTTGTGCATGGTACTTTACTGAGTTTATGAAACTTTACTGTGGTAGCCACTGCAAAGTTGCAGTCACCCCTCTGCTTACAAAAAATCACATCTGTTCAGGGACCTATTTGGGCAGCCCTTGTCCCTGGTGACACTGCTTGGGCTCCCTATATAACTGAAGCCACAGCCACCACAGAGAGCTGAGACTAATGGCATTTTCATATATTTTGTGCTTATTTCTATCTTCTTGACTGAGCCTATGGTGCTCCCCTCTCTGGGGATACCTCAAATCTCCAACTTTCCATGAAGCCTTCCCCAGCTAAACTAGCCTCATCCATCTCCCTTCTCCTCTGAATCACCTTATTGGCAGTGCTGAGTCCCCAGCATCTTAACAGTGCTCACTACTGTGAAATCATGCTAGGGTTAGGGTCTCCATACTGTTTTGAAGGCAGAAATCAAGCGATGACTCCCATTCTGTAGCCCCTGCAGTCCAGGGTACAGTCACAGCAGAGTGACTACTCCCCCAACACCTGATGGTTCCACTTTCTTTTCCCTAATTAACTGCACAGTGGGACCCGAGAGTGTGCTAAAGAAAATTTCCCCTTTTCCCTCTGGTTTTCACCAGGCAACACAGAACCAAGCCAACATGTGCTTCAATGTGTCCCTCCGCATCTTTCCATATCCTTTACCTTGAGGTCACGGCACTGAGACTGAAGCCAGTCATTGATGAAACCCTGAGGGTCTCTGGCAAAGCTCAGCATGAACTCCCGCTGGGTCTTCAGCTGATTGATAGTTTCTATTGTCTCATGGATCTGTAAAGAACAACTCACGTAATTTCATACTGGGGGAAGAGCAGAAATATGTGGCAGATGCCAACTCCAACCCAGGCACACAGTGTTGTCCAGAAATGGCACAATTGCTAGAGCGCCAGCTACTCTGGCACTGGGCATTCTTCATCTGACAGACAGGAGTCTGTTTCCAGACACCTAGGGTAAGTTTTCCTTTCAGTTTCCAGCGTCCACTGTGGGTGAAGCCACACAGTGAAGACTGAATCCATAGCACAAATGGGTTCAAATATTCTCGCAAGAAAAGAGGTGGTAGGGAGGGCTGTCTCAAAAGCTATGGCTCCTGAATTGTGTTCTCTGCCCTCTTTTCATTCTCCTTACTCTTTCTGGCAACTTCATCAACTTGTATGTCTTCCATTTCCATTGACAAGGTGATGAACTTACAACCTGCAGATCAGATTCATTTTCCAAACTCCAGTCAATCTAACTGCCTGATATTTCAAGGCACCTTAAACTCTCCAAAATTAATTTCACTAACCTGTGCCCTGACATGTGGTTCTCCCTTCTGTTCCCTATCCTACTGGATACTACTGCCCACCTGAGCTGGGCAATTGGGAGTCAACACAATGCGTCCTTTTCCTTCACACCTCACCCCACAATGTCCATCAAACTAACATCCAGATCCCTTCAACTCCTCTTGACACCTCCCAGATCTAGTTATTCTCATCCTCACTGTCAGTAACCTTAGTTTAAGATCTTTGTAAATCTTATAGGTGTGGCTGCATAATTCTCCTAATAGGACTTCCTGGCCCCAATCTGTCCCTCTTACAATTCCCTTCACATCCCTGCCAGCAATCATTCTTTTTTTTTTTGAGACAAGGTCTTGCTATTTTTGCCCATGGACCTGCAGGCTCATGTTGCCTGGTGTACCACAGACTCAAGCAATCCCCAGCCTCAGCTTCCCAGGTAGCTGAGATTACAGGCACGCGCCACCACACCCAGCTATTTTTTTGGGACTGGGTGCCCCCAATGGAACTCGAACTGCGACCCTTAGCCCCAGCCATGGCTTCCTAGGCTGCTACCAACAGGCATGCGCCACCATGCCCGGCCTGCCAGCAATCATTCTCAGTGTAAACAGCATCCATCCCTCCAGTCTTAGGAATGAAGAGTAAACCAGTTTTCCCAGCGTCAAGGTTCTTGCTTTCCTATTCAGTTTCCTTCCCTAAAACTTGCCTCTCGGGCATCCTTAGCTTAGTGTGCTAAACTGTGTACTTCTAGAACACTCATGGATAGGCCATTACATACTGTTTCCTCCTTCTAGGACTTCTGGCTCCTACACCCCTAGCCACCACTCTCCTTTCTCCGTTTTTTAAAATTCTGTTTTCTTTTTCAAGATTTAGTTGAGGCACCAACTCTTCCAGGAAAGCCTCCCTGTTCTCCTTTGTGTTCTGAGAGCATTTCTGGCTTTTATGTGCACAGACTATACCTGATGTTTATGATAACAGATGCAGCCATCACCACTTGTTTTTATATGCCAGACACAACGTCTTTTTTTTGAGACTAGGTATCGCTATGTTGCCTAGGGTAGTTTTGAACCTACGACTCAAGTGATTCCTAGCCTCAGTCTCCCATGATTGGGATTAAAGGTGTGCGCCATCGCACCTGGCTCAGACACAATGTCTTCTCTTTACACACACTGTCTTACTTAACCCTCATTGCAACTTTAAAAAAACAGGATTATGGCCTCATTTCACAGGTTTGCTACTGAGACTCAAAACTTTCAGAACATAGCCAGAATCAGAACTCATGTAATTCTGGCTCCAAGTAGCACCAAGCACAGTACCTAACATAAACTATTGTCAAACGATTTTGAATGGACACCCATAATCAAAAGGCAGCCTGGAAACTGTCACACAGGGTCACAGCCTATGAGTGAGTGCAGAGACCCTACCTTGTTGTCTAGGGTAGCGATTTCCTGCTGGCTGGCAGTAGACAGCAAGAAAGAATTCATCTGAGTTTTCAAGGTGTCATCCACTTCCACATCAATGTCATAACAGGCTGTCTTTTTCTGATCATTCGGGTCAACACTGGGGAGGAAACCAAAGAGGCCTGGTGAAAGGCTTGTCTTCTAAAACCTAATTATACAGAGTCAAAAACAGGGCCCAAGAATGAAGAGAAAGGGGTTAACTACTGAAGGGCCCAAAAGAATTTCTGGGTATGACAGAAAGGCTTTGTACCTTCCTTACGTTAATAGCTAGGTGGTATATACATTTGCCAGAAGTCATCAAGTTATAGTTTAAATAGGTGTGATCTAGGATATATATATATGTATATATGATATATAGCCTCAATGAGACTGATTTTTTTTCCTTAGTGGTAAAAACTTAAAGGGTAGGAGAGAAGAAAACCAAACCAATGAGTTCCCTATAGAAACCACTACTATTTTATCATCTGTTTAACTAAAGTTGACCCTAAAAATTAACTGAAATAAATGACACACATAAAATAAAAATAAAAAATAATCGAAAATTAAACACAGAAATACAAAACAGATCAGCCTCTAATGGTGTACCGTGTAAGCTGCAGGAGTTACAATAAGCTGAGTGGCCAGTTCAGGATCTACAGAAGAAAGGGTCTTCTGGAAGTGCACGTAGGGGAGGGAAGGCAGAGAGATTATATCCCACCACAAAAACATGCTGCTTTAAGAAGAGCCCTCCTTCAATCCTCATCTGCCTAGAAATGCCTACTTCACCCATCTTCTGCATAAAAAAGTAGATGGAGAGAATGGGTTTCGAGTCTCAGACCGGAAAACCTACCATCCAGAGAAAAGATGGCAGCCCACTGCCGGTACCACAAAAAATGGTAACAAGTGTTTTCAAAAGAGGAAGGAAGAAAGCCCTGATTTGCAGCATGTGCCAATTTCTGTGGTTCAAATATTTTCAACAAGACTGATTTCAAGTTGCCAATGTTATCTCCTTGTTCAGGTTTGGGAAGGTATGTGCTGTAACACATATGGTAGTATTTCTTATTTTACTTTTAAGAGATTAAGTCTTGCTAAGTTGCCCAGGGTTGTCTTGAACCTGTGGACTCAAGTGATCCCCAGCCTCAGCCTCCCAGGTAACTGGGATTACAGGTGCACACCTCCACACCAGGTCATACATGGTAGTATTTCTTTTTGAGACTGGGTCTAGCTATACTGCCTGGGGTAGTCCCGATCCCACGGATGCATGCCTCCCAATCCCCCAGCCTCAGCCTCCCAGGTAGCTGGGATTACAGGCGCCCACCACCGCACCCAGCTGCTTTTTCAAGACTAGGTCTTGCTATGTTGCCCAGTGTAGTCTCGAACCCACGAACTCAAGCAATCCCTGGCCTCTTGCCTCTACACACTACCTTTATTTTTGAAGTAATATATTTAGTTCTGTTTCTATTATCTTAATTTTAAATAATGGTCGTTTAATAACTTGTTTGCAAAATTCTTGTAAATCTGATATTGGCTCCTGCAGGTGGTACAAGCCAACTCCCGCAGAGCACTGCATTCCTGATGACATGCTTACCTGATGACATGATTAATAATGATGGGCTCTGGTGGCATAAGCAAGGCATGGAGCCGTTGGGGGATCTCTGAAAACTTCATACGCTGAGACTCAAAGATCTGTAGAGAAGAGAAGAGGCTAAGAAGTTGGCATTTTGAGTACAACTGGTCCTCCAGTGGATTCTAGCAAGAAAAATGGGTCCTTTTCTTACCTGCTGGAGATACTTGTCACAGATGACAAATTCTCGTTCATGAGGGTCCTGGAGCTTATGTGTCTTAATATATTGCCACAGTGCTTGGATGATCACTGGACGGGTTTGGGTATGGATACCCAAGAGTCGGGCCAGGCGAGGATCTAATTTAAACTGAG
This sequence comes from Uropsilus gracilis, assembly GCA_004024945.1. Lineage (NCBI taxonomy): Eukaryota > Metazoa > Chordata > Mammalia > Eulipotyphla > Talpidae > Uropsilus > Uropsilus gracilis. The sequence goes on along the minus strand of PVHY01012443.1, from coordinate 21,113 downwards.
GAGGCTGCAGAGAACCAAAGATTACAGAGATGAAGCTAGTGACCTTAGTCTTCATTCATTCTGAGGTGTGGTGCTTAGCAAGGCCACAGAATCATCAAACCATTTGACAAACATCAATGTAGTGCTTTTTTCTGGGGCAGAAAAATACTAGGAGGAACTCAAGAAATGACTAAGACCCCATCCCTAAATTTAGGATTTTAAAGTCTGGTGGCAAATTATCCACAACAGCTGCACCTAAATCTTTGAATGTGAGGCTGCTGATGTGATATGACTGTGAATGTTGGATCCCCTCACGACACCCCAGAATACCTGGTAATCCAGCATCAGCAGGACAGTACACCGTACGTTCACATCTCCTGGTCGCTTCACCTGGAAGCCATCTGTCTCCTGGGTAGTGGCGGTCCTGTGCCACTACAGAGAGGAAGATGTCAGGGGGTGCTCTCCCAGAGGAAGAGCTAGGGTGGGAGGGAAAAACTTCTGTAACAATTGGATATTCAACTTTGATTACTGAGGCTAGTGGAGAAGACCAATAGGATGAGACATATTAAAAGATGGCATGGAGCCAGGCACAGTAGTGCATGCCTATAAGCAGCAGCCTAGGAAGCTGCAGCAGGGACCAGGGATCGTGGTTTGAGTCCCACTCAGGGCAACGTAGCAAGACCTAGTTTCAAAAAATGAGTGTGGTGGCACATGCCTGTAAACCCAGCTACCTGGGAAGCTGAGGCTGGGGATTGTTTGAGTCTGTGGTACCCCAAGTAACAGGAGCCTGCGGTTCCATGGGCAAAAATAGCAAGACCTAGTTTCAAAAAAAAAAAAAAAAAGGATGGCATATGGTTTGGGGATTACTATCTTTGTATAAGTAGATCGATCTTTAACTGTTTAATATTGCACTTAAATTAGCCTGAACTTCCAGTGATAAATGTATCCATAAGTGGATAATATACATGTGCATCATAAAGTATGTGCTACTGTTTAGTGAGTACTTACTAGGTGTGAGATTATTCTTTTTTCTTTTTTTTGAGACTAGGTCTCACTATATTGCTCAGAGTAGTCCTGAACCCATGGACTCAAGTGATTCCTAGACTCAGCCTCCCAGTAGCCTGGATTATAGACATGTGCCACTACACAGGTTTGGTGTGAGATTATTCTAAGACATTTACTTAGGTCATCTCATTTAATTCCTACAACATCCATACAAGGCAAGAGAAACCTACTTTACAGAAGAGAACACTAATGCTTAGATGAGTGACTTGATTTGCTGTGGGCAAATAGCTAGTAAGAGGGAGAGCTGAAATCTGAGTTTTAATGTGTCCGACATAACAGTCCACATTTTTAGCCACGACGATCTACTGCTATAACTTAGATATATAAGTTATGCTATTGATTCTATGCATTACTTCCTTTGTTAGATGGTAAAGATCTCCCCATGTCTTAGTGGTTGAGACTAAAGGACTGTGGTTACACTTCCAAAGTAAGGAATGGGTTAAGTTCATTTGGAGCACTGGACTATGTCATTATGATTTTATCTCATGAATAGTGTAATTAAATCTCATGAGATCTTATCTCATGAATAGTGTAATTAACATCATCTTCAGAACAGCATGTAATAGTAAAGGATTTCCGATGCTTTGGAATATGAATCTAAACAAAGCATGGACCAAGTCCCAGGTCTATAAAGGTAACCTTGACAAAAACTAGAACACTACTAGTTAACTTCCTCAATTACAGTAACTGCCGGCAGGTAAAAATATGAAAGGTATGTGGATACTGATGTCTCATCATTATTAATAGACATGGTAAAGATGGTCTGGTATGTATACGCGGCCTCACTAAAATTTCCCTAGAAAGTGGGGGCAGCAAACAGTATGGCAACAATTAAAAAGTGGGACAGGTTAAACTACAAGAGCATTTGGGTCTAAATGGCACCAAAACTAAACACAACTAGTGCCACCTGGAGGTCAATAAGCAGACTACAATGATGGTACTGTAACCTGGGGAGAGCCCTTTGTTTATACTTCCCTGCTCTCTAGACAATAAATGTTGCTTCCCAGGTCCATCACATCCTCCAATCACAGAGACAAAGTCTAGAAGGCAGAATTACTCACTTCTACCAGATGGTTGTCTGGACCATACAGGTCTTTGTCCAGTTCGATCACCAAGGACTTAAAAAAGGAAGAGAACTTCCTCTTTTGTTTGGTGGCATCATATTTGGACAAGGCAGACTAGAGGAAAGAGGGAGGAGAGGTCATGTTAGAAAAGGCCAAAAGAAAATTCTCCAAGAATAGGTCCCATGAAAAGGGAGCACACAACAGCAAAGGGAAAAAACTAAAAAACTGAGTATATCTTAGGATATGGCAAGGTAAGTGTCTGTGGGTAAACAAGTGATGGAAGCAAGAGAATCTGAAGAAGTAGCCCATAACACACACAGGGTCACTGATTACCTCATTCATTTCCCCAAGGGATACAACACAGATTGAGCCAAAGCACGGTCAATAGTAAAGTGAGTCTGAAGAAAGAAAAGTCTGGTTTTCAGGGGGAAATGAGTTAGGCAATAAGCAACCAGAATAAAACCAGTTTTATTTCAACGGAATGACAACACCAGAAGGTGGGTTGGACCTAGACTGAAGAGGAGGCTCTGACACTGAGCCTTGGTTCTCTGAAAAAAAAAAAAAAAAAAAAAAAAGGATTATAATTAGCTTGCCTGTGAACAGCTAAAAATAGAGAGCCAGCCAGTGTAAGGAAATGAAAGGTGAGCTTCCCCAAGGAGCTTCTGGGGTGGGAAGTTTAGGGGCGATCACCTGTCAGCTGATGCACCCCATGAAGCAATGTAGAACTGTCAAAGAAATCCCAAACTCTAAGATGTCTCCATTGAAAGTAAGGTAGATGGAGATGCCACAGCTGAAGTCAAGCACCTTGACTCAGAGAAGAAATAATGGCCTCCATTATTAAGTGCAAACCCAGATGATTTAATAAAAAACCTTATTGAATAATCTGCAGATACTGCTAAATCCAAAGGTCAGCAGTATCAGAAGGAAGGTAAACAACAATCAAATCACAGGACAAGAAGGTTCTTGGTATGATACACAGTGAGGGCCAAGCTTTGGGAGCCAGACACAAAGAACCATTGTCTTCTTAGTGCATGGAACACAGTGACCCTCTCCCTGCTGTTCCCAACAGGACCTATGAGCACCAGCCAGGCTTCCTGCCAAGCAGACAACACTGCTCATTCCCAGCAGCTCCCACCCTAGATGCCAGCCACGGTGGACCTTGAACTCACATCCTCCAGGAGCCGTCCTTCTACCCGAAGCTCCCAGGAAGCCACCGTCCCTTCCCCATCCTCAGCATCTGATTTAGCCGGATTGAAAGTGTTAGAAATGAAAATTCGCAGCTTCCGTTTTTGCTGAGGGAAGGTAGAAACAGGATTGATGGTGGGGATTCAGTAGTCTGATGCTGATGACTTGGGTCTCCCCAAGGCCCAAAATAATTCCTTAGTAGTTGCTGTTTACCCAGCCCCTGCAGTGAATGGATCTAGGAGTACAGGCCACTCAGGCCACTGGCCCGAGTACAAGTGAAAACACTGGGATACTAGGTGGACAAAGTCATACAAGTGCATGTTTCCCAAGGTGGCAGAATAGTTACAGCAAAAACATGGACAGGGTATATTTCTGCTGCAAGAGACATTAGCTCCTCCTCTTTGCTATTCTGTTCTTATGCTTCTAATGTAATTCTCAGTTTTTAGGCGGCAGGGAGAGATGTAATTTAAATGCCAAGGAGAGCTGTGCTGTGCCTTTGATTTCTCATTCTAAGCCTGGTGAAAGTTCAGGTCCTCTCCTTTGGCTCTCTGCCTAGCGTTAGTTCCTCCATGTTACCTTGATGGGACGTTTTAAGGCCTCCTGGATATCTAGCCGTTTTCTCATGATAGTCTGGTCCAGTTTCCTTTCAAATGCCAAGAGATCCATATAGGCCTGGGATTCTGGTACCAGTTCACGAATCTTAGGAACAGAAAGATATCATTGGAATCTAAAGCTGTTATCTCTGTCCTCAAATGCACCACACCACAACTCTGGAGAAGACCTACCACCCAGACTCACCCTTTGAGGTAGAATTTTGTCAGCCATCTTCTTTTTCTTTGCACTGTTCAGAATAAATACTGTTATCAGGTTGAGATGGAACTAGCCAGAACATGACTTCAAGTTGTCAGCATCTTCATTCACAGTCAAGTGAAAGGAGTGCAAATCAAAGGCACCTTGTCCATCCGCATCCCCCCAGCCCTGCAGCCCTCCCCAGCCCTGCCTCCCCCCCCAATCATCAAAAATGAGCACTGTCAGCTGATAAAGCACCATCTCTCCTTGGTTTTGGTACTCCCACCACCTGTGTCCTCACAGATGCCTCCCTCCAAACCCCCCTTATTCCCTCCTGCCCCCCCCTCCCCACAGGTCATCTTACTTGTGGTTTCGATTTTGGACCGCCTGCTGCTGGACCTGCTGGATCTGCTGAGGTGCAGGTCTCTTGCGGGACTGGTCCATCCCTGACTGGGCCAGGCCAGGTCGGACTGAAGGGTTTCCCCCATAGCCAGGGGGTCCCATGGAAGGTCCCTGAGGTGTCATTCGGCTGCCTGGCAGCATACCTGGTCTCTACAGAGGGGAGAGGACCCAGAAATGTCATGGCTTCTTCATTAACCCCATAAAGAAAGGGAAAGTAGGGGATTCCTGAATCCTTTGACTGAAACAAGGCTGGAGGATGAGGTGAAGGACAATGGGAGACGAGCCCTCTGGCACTATGAAAGAGAGATAACTGGAGCTTCCTCTGCTCCAGTGGTGATTCCATAGGATAGGGCACAAAAGCTATGAGGCAGGTAGATTATACTTAAACTCTCTCCAGTCTGTTATGGATCAGGCATATTTATATCTTCTCCAATTCCACCTTTCATAAGTTCTGTCAGCTACTTAGAAGCTGGACTAATCTGCCACTGCATCTTCTGCGTTCCTCTGGGCACTGGAGCTGCCCGAGTCCTTTTGCGCTCCAGGTCCCGTGTGTCCACCCTAGCCTCACTCCGTCCACCCTGCTTCTGTGCCCTGACTCCACAAGAAAACAATGCCCCTAGGAGCAGATGGAGATGCTGCCTCCCCGCTCTTCCTCCGCACTGTCTCCCCGACTCCCACTCGCAGGCAAGGCCCGAATCCCTCCCAGAGGAGTTCCTCCTACTTCTCCCCCACCCCGTCGCTCTCAGGTCCCCGCCGGCCCCGCCCCCGGCCCCCGCGCCCCTCCTCCTGCCCCACTCACCGGATAGGCCGCTCCCGGCATCGGGGAGCGGTACAGCCCTTGACCCGGCGCAGGGCCCATTCTCACAGGAGGCCCCGGAGTCCCGCCCGGGCCCATAGCAGCCGCCGCGCCCGCCCCTCCTGAAGCCCCGGCGCTGCCGCTCGGAGCCACAGACTGGAAACCCGCCCGGGCGGCCATCTTCCCCGGAGCCGCTGCTGCAGCCGCACAAAGAACCGGAACCGGAACTCCCCCGGCCCCCCGCGCGCCCCCCGCGCGCCCGCCTGTCCTCCCGGCCGGCGGGCCGGCACGGGAGGCTGAGGGCAGCGAGACTGTGGGCTAGAGGGGGGCAACTAGCGGAAAGAGCGAGCTGACCACTCCCTCCCGCCTTCTCGGTCCAGGAGGGAGAACCATAGAGAGGAGCTTTGGACTAGAGAGGCCCCGGGAGCGGGCGCCCCCAGGCCGACGGGAGGAAGATAGTGACTTGGAAATGGGGAGCCGCAACCCAATCTTCTGACGGAGAAGGTGCTGGAGTGATGTTTCCTCTTGGCTCAGTGCTTAGCTTTTCAAAGTACTCTGATTTTCATTTCCTTCTCTGATGTAGCACTGTTTACTCCACTTTACAAACAGGGAAGGGAACTCAGAGAAAATGACTTGGTAAAGGTCAACCAGCAAGCAAGCAGTAAAGTCAAAAGCCTAGAATCCAGATCTTCTGGTTCATTGCCCTGCAGGGTTCATTCCACAGAGAAAATGCCTCAGTAAATACCTCACGCTCTAACTTCAGCCCAACCTCCTCCTTGACATTTAACCTGATCTTCCAGATGTCAAGTTCAGGTTTATTTTGAATTTTGACCTGTCCCTTCTCCAGAGAAACCTTTGTGCCCGAACTTTCCTTTGAATTTTTTTTTTTTTTTTTTTTTTTGGGAGACCAGGTCTCGCTATGTTTGCCTGTGGAACTGCAGGCTCACGTTGCTGGGAGTACCACGGACTCAAGCAATCCTCAACCTCAGCTTCCCAGGTAGCTGGGATTACAGGTGCGCGCTACCACGCCCAGCTATTTTTTGGGACTAGGTCTCGCTGTGTTGCCCTGAGTGGGACTCGAACCGCTATCCCTAGCCCTAGCCACTTCCTAGGCTGAACTTACAGCCACGAGCCACCGTGCCTGGTTCCATTGAAATCTTTGTTGCTTTCTACTCTTCCATTTTCCCGGGTTCCCCAGTTTAAAACACTCCTGGTGTGATTGTAAGTCGACCCCACCCTCAAAAGTACCAGGGTCTCCCTGCTCAAACCTTTTCCTGATTGTTTGGCTCCAAGACACCCCCAGCTCTCACCATTCAGTGGAAAGGCGTAAATATTTTTAAGTAAAAGAATGAGACTGAAGAGGAGATGGTTGAAACCCAGTTTATTAGACCAGAGTCATGCGCCACCCAGAGCTCTGCCTACTGTTCCCCATCCGCTGCTCGCCCTTTGTCCTTTTTCCTACTTCCCTCTGGAGAGGTCTGATCTCTAAGGAATGCATAGGAACCAAGAGCTCCCAAAGATCCTGTAGTCTCACTCTCCAGCTCCAGATCAATGTGCAGGTGACCTGCAACAGTTCCTGTTCTGGGGTTGGAGACCAAGAGACAACTGGGCAGAGAAGACCTGGAAGGGGCAGGGCTCTGGTTCTGGTGCCTGGTGGAAGGGGCTGAGACAGGCCTTCTCCCTCACTTGTTTCTTTTTAAGGTAGAAAGGAGCAGAACAACAGAGCTTCCAACTACCACTCCAGCCCTGTCTCTTTCCATCTACAACTGAATCCTACCTCACCAGAAAATATAAGTGGTAGGCTTGGGTATTAGGTCAAGAAAGGGGCTGGGTCCCCAGAGGCAGGGGAAGCCTACTGACTGAGAACCTCAACTTCTTCCTGTCAGCATCCCACTGCTCCAGATGTGGAAGTCACCAATCCACAGTGCCCTCTGTCCCTGATACCCTTAGCTTAGCACAGAGCAGATCTCTCTCAGCCTGGCTAGGGGCTCTCCATAGCAACCCCTTCCCTGGGGAGGCCACAGTCAACCAAGAAAAGGGCATTGGGGTGGGTAGAACAGGGCAGGGAATGTTAAGGCTGTAGGGATGGCAAAAGGTGCCAGGTTGGGGGAAGAGGGTGAGGCCAGAAACAGGCAGAGCTTGTGATTCACAGCTTCCTTTATGTCGCCACCAAGACAGTGCGAAGGTTACAATGCGCGTGTCGTCTCCTTGTGCTTCTCAGAGGGATGTGTGTACACAGTACAGACACCAGGGGAGAGAGTCCAACTCTTTATACAGGCGAAGGCATTCAGAGACCAGGGAGGGGGCAGAAACACAGAAAGTGGACTTTGGGGTGGAAGGATGGTAGGGAGACAAGAGGGGATGGGGTGAAGACACAGTAGGGGGAGAATATATACAGAGTTATAGCAATATAGAGTCTGTATCATATAGAAATAGAAAATGCAGATGAGGTCATTGAAAGAAGCAAATGAAGTTGGGGGAGAGGATCTGGGAGAGTTCCATAAGAAAATTTATGGATGTGTCCTCTGCAGAGGCCCCTGGGAGAGGGACCAGTGAGGTTAGGCACCAGTGCCCCTCTCCCTGAACTGGAAGCCAACCAGCTGGATCTTTTATGGGATGGCAGAGAAGGGCTGCCTCTTGGGGTTTCTCTCCAGCAGCTCAGGGGTAGGTGAACTTGCCGGTATCAGGATGTGGTCTACAGCACCAGGGCCACATCCTGCCCCTATAGCCACTTCTTCAGTGGATCCCCCATTCCCACCTCTCCAGAGACATCACATGGGGGAGCAGATTGAGGATCTTAATTCCTGTCTGGAGACTTGGGGTTGGGGGGTCACTGGGCTGAGAGGGTCTCTTAAGGCTGGGGAAGCCCCCCCCACTAGCCCTCCCCTTCAAGGTACATTCTCCGGTTGGGGCCAAATTCCAGACCCCAGGATGCCCTTCAACCCCCACTGGGAGGGGGCTTTGGTGACTGGTGGCAGCAGAATGTAGGTGGACACTCAAATGACAGACAGACAGACAAAATTCAGGCTGGGAGCTGGGGGAGGCAGCATGGAGCAGAGAGGGGCCGCCTGAGGTCATATGCCCCATTCTCTCATTTTTAGTTTCTTTTTAAGATTTGTTTAGTTTTGTTAAAAATAAAAAGGATGGGATAGAGGCAGGGATAGGACTCTATAGTCAAGACTCCTTCCTCGTCAGAGACCAGAGGAAAGATCTGCCCAGGAGTGGGGGGCTGCCTTGGGAGTGGGAGTGAGTCCCCAGGGCAGATGTGGGGGCCTGGAAACTGGGGGTCCCTTTGCTCTCCTAGCCCTCCCCATCTAGGCCTTTGGTACAGTGGCCGGCAGGGCTCAGCAGGTAAAGTCTTCAAAAGTGCCTCGGGCTGGATGGTGAGGTAGGATGTTGGCGGCATACGTCATCCCAGCAGGATGGCCCCGGAGGCTCTCACAAGGATTCTGTGGGAGAGCACAGGACAGGGGCTGGTTATTCTGCGGCAGGGGGGAGGCAAAGGAGAAAAAGTGGCAAGGGCGTGGTCTCCGGATGGTGGGGGAGTAAGGGGCACGGTCGAAAGGGATCCCTCTCTCCCTCCCTCACGTGTCTCTTGACGTCATCCAAACTGAGGGCTACGCCCTTGTCCGCACTGCTCCTTTTGGTCTCCTTCTGGCATTTCCCTCTTCGGCACAGCTTGTGCTTAATGACCTGGAACAGAGGTGGGATGGGCAGTGGAAGGCGGGTGAATGGGCGAGAAGGGCCCATTCCTTCGGGCCCCTTCCCGTGGCTCCGCCCCCCTTACCTCGTAGGCGTAGTCAAAGAGCTCCAGCACCGTGAGGATACTGGCCCCGATGAATAACCCCATCTGGCCCCCAATGTCACCTGTGGGGGGTGGGGGACCGGATGCGCGGGGAGGTCAGTGAGATCAGGACAGTGGGGTGGCAGAGCTCACTGGGAGGGGGGCAGCAAGTCATATTTGCAAATTGATCGACAACCTTCCTAAAGAAGGAGCACAAAGCGATTCTGGCAGTTTTCATTTCCTTTTCTGTGCTTTTCAGCACTTTTCTACTTTTCAAAAATGAATAGGTATTATTCAGAAAAAAAGTATTTGTAAATTAACAAAGTTCTTCCTCTCTGGGCACTTATTTAAGGGCACATGTACTAGTTCCCCACTTCCACTCCCAACCCTTGGTCTTCATGCCCATAGGCCTCTCTCCACTTGGCCCTAAGAGAAGACTCAGACCCTCTCCCATCTCATACCAAGGAAACAGAGTTTGGGGCAAGGTCCCTGAGGACGGAAGGGGAAGGAGCCTGTGGGACAGAGGTGAGCAACAGAGGTGTCACGCCATGCTCACAGCATGGAAAAGGGACAGGTGCCATCAGCAGCTCACCCAGGAGCCCTGCAATCTCATAGGCCTTCTTCTGTTCAATGGTCTCATAGTTGAGAACTTCAAAGAAAATGTCCAGCACCAAGATGTTCTCCCTGCAAAGGGGTTGGGGGAGGAAACCTAGGTTCAAGTCATATCTCTGCCCCTTATTTGTTAGGTGATCTTTCCAAGTTATCCCTGAATCTCAGTCTGCATATCCATGAAATGAGATACTGATGGGGATACCTGCCTTTTAGGGTTGTTGTGAGGATTAAATGTAATGGTTTCCACGAAAAGACATTTTGCACATTGGCGGGTATGAGGTGAGTCCAGTTAGAGAGAGGATAAGGTGAGGAAGGAAGAGAAAGAGTTGCTTCCCCTGCTTGTTCCAGCTTAATTTTCTCTCCACACCCAGCCCAGACCCTCCACGATACCATAATTTCCTCCTGACCCCAATCCCCTTCAAAGCCCACTCATGCCCTTCAGAGTCCCAGCCCAAAGACCCTGTCCTGCACAGCCAGACCCCTTACCCTATGTACTGCTCAGACTTGTTGAACTTCTTGGCCAGGTACTTGGCTGACGCCTTGCTGGGGATCTTGACCATGGACAGCTCCTTGCCATAGCGAGTCAGGTTGCAGGGCATTTCACACACACAGTACTCCTGGTCCTTCTCCACCAGGAAGTCTGTGCCCAGCCAGTTGAGAGTCACCAGTTGAAAAGTACCCTTCTGCCAGCACCTCCCCAACACGAACATTCTGGTCCTGCTCCAGGGAACCCCAGGCCCATCTCTTTTCTGACCTGTCTTTCACTTCAGCCCTGTGCTGATCCCCACCCAGCCAATCCATCCCCTTGGATAGCTCCCAATCCTATATGTCATTCCCTTGGAAGTCAACCAGTTGATGGGCTGATGAGAGAGGGAGAGGGCCCGCTAAAGTCAGACACAGGGGGTTCAGGTGAAGCCTATTCCAAGAATGATTTCCGGGAACTTCACCTGAGACCCTTATGCATGTGGCTGGCTGCACCTCCTTCCCTCCCCCAGACTGCTTCAGGACAGGGACCCTCACCCAGAGCAGGATCCGCACACTCCTTGTACTGCTCTGGAGTACAGTATGGGGCATCCCCTACAGAGGAGAAAAGACATTGGTGCAGGATAGAGATTAAAGGGGTTTGTGATGGTGATGCTACCAAAGGCTCAGAAGCTAGAAGCTGGGAGAGGATGGAAGGGTACAACTATCCAGTCCCAACCTATCCTACAGATGACCCACCTCTACAGTCTGTCCCTTCTGGACCTTTCCCACACATCCCAATGGGTTCAGAGCAGGAATTGAGGTTAGAAGTACCAAGAGTCACATAGGAATGGAATGGAGAGGGGAGAAGCCTGCTGTTATTATTTTCATGTTGGCAAGAGGTTGATATGCATGGGGAGCTGCTAAGGGGCACAGTTGAGGGGCCCCATGATTATTTGGACCTTACCGGGCATGTGTACCATGCGGCAGTTGCAGTTCTCCACCAGGTAGCGTGTCTCACAGTCTATGCGACAGGCGGTAATGCTGTAGGAGTCGAAGAAATCCGAGTCCATGGTAACAGCTTTGCAGGTGCCCCAGGGCGGGGGCAGGTAGATGAGCTGCTGGGAGAGCCAGGGAGCTGGGGGGTGTGGGGACTCCTTCCCGAGTCACCATGATGGCCTTCTCTGATAAGACACAGGACTTGAGCCCTGCCTTTTCTCCCTCTGTAGCCTCTGGGGGAAGATCTCAGTCTGTAGACCATTTTGTTCTTTAGATCATTTATGCTTCTGACCAGCGAGATGGCTAACCAGACCCTGGTTCACCTGCTCTTCCCAGTATTAACTACCTACCACTTCATCTTGACCCCTCAAAACCCCACCCTGGGACCAACCTCCCGTGGCCCTCTCACCCGCTGTTCCTGGCAGGCTACAAAGGTCTGGAACCCTGGGGCCACACCAAAGCCCAACTGGTCGATGAAAGGAGGTTCATCCTGACTGTGGATCTGCACCTTGATGCCAGCTTCAAAGGACGTCTCATCTATGGGAATGAGGGGGGTATGTGTTGGGAAGGTTTCTACTCACTGGCCCCCTTTAAGACTGGGGGTGCCTTTCTCTGCCGGTACTAGTGCAGCATACATTAGGATTGGGTGGGGGCAGTCCATGGGGCTCCATCCCCATCTCCTGGATGCACCAGTGCAGTGCTGCTCTGATGACCCCGGCATCCTTAAACACTTCTTTGCTTACCTGGCTTCAGCTCTGCAGTAGGTGTCTTAAATTCTATCTCAGACACTCCTCTTCTCCTTTCTCCCCACCACTCTTTTTGCCCCAAGTCCCCACCCCCACCCCCCCAGACCAGACAGATGGCAGGCAGCCCTAGAGAGAGGGAGTTATTTATAGAGTGAGTGGCGGCCACTGATGGATAGGGATGGCTGGTTACCTTGGAGAGTAACTGAGCCAGGAAGGGGGAGCCAGAAAAATGTGAGTGTGGCAGCTAGGTAGTCAGAGATGGAAGTGGTGAAGTGCCAGAAGGGGGGAGAGCCCCAGCACAGCTTCAGGCCCCGTAGTGGAACCTAGGAGTCCCTGGTAGAGGCTGAGGCATGGGACTGTGGGGTGGGGTCCCCTGACAGAGACGACATACCGGTCTCCCCCCAGACAGGCAGGTACTCATCCTGCTGGATGTCCAGCATGATCTCCAGCCCATTGCCTGTTCCACCCTTCATGGTCTTCAGCCGTGGCCTCCCATCACGGCCTGAGTTGAATGTGTAGCATTTTCCATATCGCGTGAAGACCTGGTGGGGGCAAAGTGCAGAGCCTGAGAATCCTGCCAGCACCCTCTACCCACCAAGAACTGTGCCCAGACACCCAACCGCTGGAATCGCAACACTCTTCAGGCATGATGTCTCCTGTGCAGCCCATTCTCCATTCGACGCCTCTCTTTGCCCTACTGTGTGCCCTGGAAAGCTGATCACTGTGGGGTATACCACTTGGATGGGCTTCAGGTTGTGTTTGGCCAGTGGATGGCATCAGTGGGGATCAGAAGGTAAAAGGAGCAGAGGTCAGGGTACTTAATCCTCCTCCAAGAGTGGCAGTGATCAGACTGCAAATCTTGCCAGGCGGGTTTCCTGCATTGCACTATTTTCTCCTTACGCTCCTCCAACCTGTACAGGACACCAATTTCCCACTCTTGCCAGGTGCCTCAGGTCCCCTTATTGGTTTCCTTAACTGCCACAGCTCTGTACAGTCCCTTGGTTAAAGCGTTTGCAGCTGGACTCTCTGGGTAGCAATCTTTCCCCTGCTAGAACCTTGATGTGCACAGTTCCCTTCCCAGCACCCATCATTACCGCACTCCCAGGCCCCTCCTGGGTTCCTCTCCTCAGGTGCCAGCTCATGGGGCCTTCTGAGACATGTCATTCTGAGACATGTCATTCTCTTCCTGGATTTCACCTCAGACATCGAAATCCTGTTCTCTCCCCATCCCTCCCTCAAACCAAGCCGAACTTCTGAGTTTCCTCCAGCCATTAGACCCTTATGTTATCGGTGCTCCCTTATTACCAGGACCAGTTGTCACATTAAAGCCTATGCTCACCCAAGTGCCTCTTTCCCAGCATTTGGTACTGAAAGTCCAGGAGGTGGCCTGTTTTACAACACTTGTGCAGAGAACTCTGGGGGTCTCAGAAGAGCCCTCAGTCTGGGGGAACTTTCCCATATGCCAGCACAGCCTTATTGCAGCTCTGATTAGGTAGCCACAGAGAGAAGAGTGGCTGATTCTTCTGCCCTCTCTTCTCCAGTGTCCCTGAATGTTCTCAGGTACATGGGGCACTCTCACTGCCGCTGGATGGTGACAGAGTCCACACGGTGAGTCATAAGGTGAGTACAGACATTACCCAAAGAAGGAGAGACAATTTCAGACTGGAGTGGCAAGGAAGTGGGGGTTACCTGGAAATACCCTCCTAAAATAGCCTCTTTAACCCCATTCCAGAAAACATTCTCCCCATTTGGTGGGTAAGGTCTAGAGATGAGGTAGAAGGAACTGTAAGGATTTCTAATCCCCAGCTCACTACTGGGTTTTGCAGCTTTCAGTCACAGGCTCCAGGCTGGCGCACACCCCTGCCTCCTGGGAAGATGGCTGAAGGCTGTGAGAGCCCTGCACTGGCTCCCAGGGCCCCAGAGATTGAGGGGTGGACAGCTGCCGCCACCTGGTGGCTCTGCACGAGATGTCCCCTCAAGTCAGGAGACCAAGTTGACCCCTTCCTTGTCCAGGTTGCTATCTCCGGGCTTGTCTGAGGCCCAGGACCAAAGCCACAAGGTTCCTGACTGTAGTCAGGCTACAACACCCTGATACAGTGCCACCACCTGCACCTGTGATAGTGAGAAGGTGGGGGCTGAGGGAGGGTGTGGGTGGCCTGATATGGTGCCCGGGACCAGACACTTGGAAGGAGCAAGAACAAATCAGGCAGACACAACTGGAAGTTGAAGTGGAGAAAGGGAAGGAGGAGTACCAGTTTCATCAGCTGGGAAGGCCCCAGACCCTGGAATGGGAGGGCAAGCACAGCTTGTTATTCTCCCTCAAACACACACACACACACACACACACACACACACACACACACACACACACACAGTAGGAGCAGCACAGGAAGATCAAGTGAGGATACAATGAATCCCTTGCTGCCAGAGCTGCTGACGCTGAGGAGGGGGAAGGGAGGCAATGGGAGCTAACCCCACCCTTCTGCCTACCCTTCTGCACCTTCTTAGACCAGGTAGCCCCTACCCCAACTCCAGTCCCGAGGTGGTAGTCAAAACAGTCAAAAACTGGCTGGGCAGAGGTGCTGCACATCGAGCTGGAATGAGGTCCTGGGCCCAGGGAGGTCTGGGGAAGGGCTGGAGAGGCTGGAGGACATTCAGGGAGACACCAGGGGCCTTGGGGCAGCAGCTAATTACTAACTGGTACAGATATATTTCAGGATTCTAACAGGAAGAGCAGTCCTGGCAGGACCTAAGAATAGTAACCTAGTTCCAGACCCTGGGGCGCTGGGGAGAGCTCTGGTCAGGCCTCCTCAGTCCAGGGGAGAGGGGGGAGGGGCAGGAGGGCACTGAATGCACCCCAGGAGGTGAGGTCAGGGTGAGCCACGGTGGACACTCCTGGGGTGCCATGCCAAGCATGGGCCCTCACTCACCACTGAGAAGTTGTGAGGGCCACAAGCCCCACCGCGGTAGGAGCAATAGAGCAGCATGTCCTCCAGCCGGTGGCAAGAGCGGTTGTAGAAGCGATGCAGGTTAAATGGTTCCCCAGAGAAAGCCTCAGGCCCTGGTGGGGCCAGCGGCACCCCAGGGTCATCACTTTCATCCAGCCCCAGCATGGGGGCCAGGTAGAGCAAGTCAGGGTAGCTGAGCTGGGACAGTCGCACGGCATTGGTGTTGCAGAGGGTGACCGCTGGGAAGGCCAGCTCCGTGGTGGCCACCTCATCCAGCAGAGTCACGTGCGGGTAGCTGAGGTAATAGGCAACTCGGTCCCCTACCTGGCACAGGAAGGCGCCCAGTGCCAGGACAAAAGCCACTGCCCAGAGGGCCTGCCTCAGTCCTGGACCCCCTTCCACGAAGACGTGGCTCGCACCATGGAGGGTACAGCTGTTGGCAAAAGCCACCAAGTCCACAGGCAAATCAGCCTCTCGGACCTTGTTCCTCATCGCCTTCTTTTCCTTCTCTTCTTCCTCCTCTTCTGATTCTGAGATGTCCTGCTGCTGCCGCGGTTGGGAACCCCAAACATCTCCCAAGGGTCCAGGGGGCTCCTCGCTAGAAAAGGACACCGAGCAGAAGATCTGGATAGGCATCTTCTCCAGGGTCTTCCGGGCACCAGGGGTGGGCAGAAAGCGTAAGAGGGAGACGAGATCCCACACAGGTGTAGCAGGACTGGTCACCCAGCCCTCTGCCAGGTCTGTACCACGCAGCCAGCCGGCTGTCCTTCCTCAGCAGGGCCTCTCTGTGGTAGTGTGGCAGAGGTGGGGCGGGGCGTGGAGAGGAGGGACAGCCTGCTCTGCCAGCGAGGGCGGGCATCTGGGCTGATGAATAATTGATGGCAGTGGGAGGGGGAGGCTGATGAGAGGAGGACAACGGGAGCCCCTTTCCTGACACCAGCTTCAGCAGGACTGGGAGAGCTGAAGACAGTGGAAACCCAGAAAAAGCCTAGGGGTTCCTGGTACCCACCTCTCCAGGTGAGATGTGATGCAACATTGTCCGTTGCTTGCACCGAAGGTGACTTCGGCCAGCATAGTCCCTGATGTTCCCCTCACACACTCAGTCTCCCTCGCATCCTCAGCATTGCCCCCTGTGCTCCCCAATCCGGTCCTGGTCCTCTCCCTCATCTAACCAGGCTGTTCCCTGGGATCTGAGTCTCCCCACTCTTAGCACTCTCTCAGATCTCTCCATACTGTCTCTCATTCCCCTTGACATGTAATCCCCCTGATTATTTCATTGACTCCCAATTCTTCCAATACACTTTTAGTCCCTAGGTCCCCCCCCCAAACATGCCTCTGAGTCTTCTTTCCCTTCCCATTACTATCCTAACTCTTATTTACTTTCAGTTACTTCCAGAACCCCTAATTGTAAAGCCCTTAACTTCTAGTTTCCTGCAGCCAGCCCTCACTCACTCTTCTTTTGTTTTGAGACTAGGTCTCGCTATTTTTGCCCATGGAATCGCAGACTCACATTGCCTGTGGTACCATCGACTCAAGCAATCCCCAGCCTCAGCTTCCCAGGTAGCTGGGATTACAGGCACGTGCCACCATACCCAGCTATTTTTTGGGACTAGGTCTCGCTGTGTTGCCCCGAGGGAGACTCCAACCACGACCCCTGGCCCCAGTTGCTTCATAGGCTGAAACTTACAGGCAGGAGCCACCATGCCCGCCTCATTCACTCTTCTCTCCTTCCCCTGGCCCCCCACTTTAAGTCAGCGCCCTCCTCCAGGCTGAGCTGCTTTTAGGTCACTTTCCCCTCCTCCGTCCCCTTCTGTGGCTTGGGGGGCAGCCCAGTTCCATTAGCAGAGGTCTCTTGCTGACCACAGACTCATTTATGGCCTGTTCCTGGCACTGGATGGAAAGGACAGGACCCTGTCTCTTGCAGCTGCAAAGCTTCCGGGCAGAGCACCACACCCCCTCCCAGTGAGTAGCCCCCTAAGTCCAGGAGAAGAATTTGAGGAATTCTCTTCCATAGGAGGAAGAAATTGAGATAAGAACAGGGAGCAGTCTGGTCAGGAGAACCAACCTGTGGTACCCCCAAATCTCTCAGCTTTAGGTACCTCCAGCCTTTGAGTCTCCAAGGTCCCCTGATCCCCTAGTTATCACAGCCTGCCCCTCCATGTACTCTGATTTCTCAAGGCCACTGGTTGAGGAACTTGAGCCATCAGCCAAGTCTCTAGGGCCTGGGAAGGTGACCTAATGGGAAGAGAGGAAGGGAAGGAGGGAGGTGAAACATATTAACCCTTGCTCTGCAGGGCCAGAGAAGGGGCATGAGGGTCAGACCAATCTACCTGGGCCTTTCCGTCCTGCAGCCCCAGGCCACATTCACCCATCCTCCTCCTCCCTTACTTCTCCTACACATCGCTCCTCCCCATTAGCGGTGAAGACCCTGAGATGGGTTGGGCACGGTGGCTCATGCCTGTAAGCTTCAACCTATGAAGTGGCTGGGGCTAGGGATCGCAGTTCGAGTCCTGCCAGGGGCACGTAGCAAAACCTAGTTCCAAAAAAATATAGCTGGGTGTGGTGGTGCGCGCCTGTAATCCCAGCTACCTGGGAAGCTGAGGCTGGGGATTGCTTGAGTCTGTGATACCCTGGGCAACATGAGCCTGCGGTTCCATGGGCAAAAATAGTGAGACCTAGTCTCAAAAAAAAAAAAAAAAAAAAGACCCTGAGATGGGAGGCAGGGCGCCAGGGACTAGCAGAACGGCTGCTATGGGACCTTTGGCCTTTGCTTTGCTGCCAAGGACACAGAGGCCTCAGAAGAGCTTTTTCCATCTGGCCCCTCTCCATTCTTGTACCATTGCCCTCTCACTCCTCCTCTTTTGCCTGTACCACAGCCTCCCCACTGGTCTTCTTGACTCTCCACTGCCCTGCAGTTTCTCCTCACCTTCAGTCCATGCTGTGTCATTCTGCCATTCTCTTCTGTAAAGACCTTCTCTCACTCCCCACTGCCTCTTGCTAAATGTAAACTCCCCAGGAGGACTCACAGTTCTTTGCAAGATGAAAGCAAATTTAGCCTCCAACCTCACCTCCTCCAGCCCTCCACTCCAGTCCAGTGTCCGGCCACCATGTTCTTCTCCCATTTTGTAGACACACTAGGCTTATCCACAGTTCCAAAGCTCCCTTGGACTCCAAATAGGGGTTTCTACTAATTTTTTCAAGATCCAACTCATATGCTACCTCCTCCAGAAAAGCCCTCCCTGACTTTGTAGGACATAATTAGTGCCCACCCTGGGGAGTGGCCCGAAGAAGCCAGTTTTGTTCAAGGCCTTGCAGACATGAGTAATGACTAGTACCTCCTTGAGGATGGAGACTGAGAGTGAGACAGCTGGGTCCAGAGATCATAAGGATCTTATAAAAAAAAAACTAAGACGGGAAAGACCTTAGGTAACCAGAATGTCACTTCAGTGCCCCTGTGCATTTTCTTTCTGTCTACCAGACCTCAGCTCTCAGAGGATAGGGTCCTCCTTGGCATATCCTCAGGATGTGGGGTGTTTTTTTTTTTTGAGACTAGGTTTCGTTATGTTGTCCGGAGTACCACAGACTCAAGTGATCCCCAGTCTCAGCCTCTCAGGTAGTTGGGATTACAGGCACCCGCCACGGCACCCGGCTGATTTTTCGAGACCGGAGCTTGCTATGTTGCCTGGGGTAGTCTCAAACCTGAGAACTCAAGCGATATCCCAAGCCTCTTGCCTTCCAGTGCTTGGACAACAGGCATGTGCCACTGTGCCCAGCAGTATGTGTTTCAAAGGTGAGTTCTAGACTTGAGCCTGGCTGACCTGGGCTAAGGTTCAAGCTGGGAACTGGCAGCCCGTGTGTTCCTCATCCACTAGAGGGCACTGTTCTCCTCCTTCAGACTTGCTGCCAGGGGAAGGAGCTACAGTAAAAGGGGCTTCCAGGGTAGGACCTTCCCAGAGGGAAGGGCATGCACACACAAAGCAGCTTCAAAGGACAGTAAATATGTGCAACTGGACACATCTTCCCCCATATAGACCCACACTGCACAGTGGCACAGCACTACCCACAGACACACACCATTGTGTGGGGTGACAAAGACACACACACACCCCATGGCATTTCCTCCCTCCTCCAACATTCTCTTACCTCATCTCACACCAGTAGGAAAATCCAAGCTTTCCCTATTGGTGAGGAGGTGAAGAAAGGATGGCGCAGCACATGCAGACCTCCCAGCCTACAGAGGGCTCTTAGGAGCAGGGCCCAAATAGACACATACTCAGAAGTAGACTCAGCTCTGAACTTGACCAAGGAAGTGGCCCTTCCTCACATCACTCCCTGCCTAAGGCCTCTCTTCAGAGAGAGTGTGTGAACTTTCCCTGCATCTTTTGAAATCCAGCCACCCCTCACATCCATGGAATGTTTCATGGTTTCCAGCTGTTATCTCATGTTACACAACCCAGCAAAAGAATCAGGTATAAGTAACTTCACTCTCATTAAAAAATGGGGGATATTAATATATGGACAACCGCAACGGGAGGGTGGGGACCAGTTAGAGCGGTCAGTGAGGGGAGGTGGTGGGTGACCCCCAGGGATCAAAATGATGTGAAAAAAAATATATATATAAATTATTCTATTAAAAAATGGAGGAACTGAGGCAGTGATCCTCTTGACTATTGGGGGGCCAGAGTTAGGTCATCCCTCTCTTTCCACGATCCTGTCCCTTCTTTCTTCTTCATCCTTACCTTTACATCAAATATTTCCTGCATGTTTATGCTGAGGACACATGGAAATCAAATAATGGATCTGGGTCCACCCCTAAGAGAGTTTATTATCTAATGGAGAAATTACATCAATTTTTAAAAATTATTAACCAAGATGAACAGTATGAAAAAAATAATGCAGTTCAATGGGAGTGAGCAACAGAGGATGCTGACCCAGCCTAGGCAATAAGGAAATGATGTAATTTTTGAATAGCAATCTCATGAATAAAGAGGAGTTATTAGTTAAGTGTTCACATGTATGGGGTATGTGGGGGAGGCAAGAACAGTTTGTGCAAAGGCCCTGAGGGGGGAGAGTTAAACAGAAGACAATGTAATCAGAGATCTAAGTAAGAACAGTTTGGAGAAGCAGACCACTCAGGATCTTGATGGCCACGGTAAGGATTTTGATTCAAGAACAAGAGTAGCCTCCCCATGGAAGGATTTGAAGCTATTGGAGCAGTGCTTTGAAGAGACTACTGTGGAAGAGCCACAAGCATTGGTGTGAGACCTGTGAGGAAACCATCGTATAGTCCAGGTGAGAGAGGCATAGCGTGGGGTAACTTGGAACAAGGCAGCAGAGTTTAGGAGGCAGAACTAGCAGATCTTCTTAAAGGGAGGTGAGGGAGATGAGGTATCAGGGGTGATTTCTAATTTGCATAATTGGGTGAATGTGGGTGGCTCACAAGATCAGGAACACAAGTAAAGGGCTAGCTTGGGAGTAAAGATGATAGATTTTGTTTCGTACATGCTGTTTTTGAGGAGCCTCAGGGACATCCAAGTGGAGATGTTAAATGGGAAATTGGCCACTGGGGCTGATGCTGAGAGGAGAGATCTGGGCTGAGACACAAATTAGGCAGTTGGTGTGTTGATGGTAACTGATATCATGAGTGAAGATGAGACTGCCTGAGACTAGAATACAAAGTTTTTAAAAATAATAGAATAAAGACCTGATTTGGCCTTAAATCTATTCTTTAATCAACCAAAGCTATGCAGAATCCTAACCCCTGGCTTGACCGTGACTCCTTAGTTATATACCCAAGAGAAATGAGTGCTAATACTAAACAAGACCATGAACAAGAATCAGTTTATCATAAGCAAAATCTATTAACAACCAAAATGTCCAGTCAAAGCAGAATGGATAAATTAATTGTGGCCTATTTATATAATGAGTTGCTATACAGCACTGAAAAAATGAACTACTATCATGCATCATGTATATAAAGTGACTGAACCTCATAAACAGAATCATAAACAAAAGAAAACAGTATATATACACAAGAGTATATATATGTAGATAAATATATATTGTGTGGAGGATTCATCTACTCTAGATGGAACTCATCTATACTGACAAAAGTCAGAAGATTGGTTAATTCTTGTAGGATAGGATTGTTTAGGAAAGGGCCTGGAAACACTGCCCTAGGTCTTGGAAATGTTTTATTTTCAAATTAATGTAAAGACTATCACTGTAGCAGGTAGAATGTTATAACATATGCAAATATAAAAATATACTAATATAGGCCGG
>PVHY01012442.1:0-44525 GCA_004024945.1 Uropsilus gracilis | reverse complement strand
GGGGGGGGGGGGGGGGGGAGAAATGAACCATTATTGGCCAGGCATGGTGGTGTGTGCCTTTAATTACAGCCTACAGAGTGAGGCCTGGGCTAGGAATTACTTGAGTCTGCGGGTTCAAGACCCGCCCAGGGCAACATAGTGAGACATGATCTCAAAAAATAGGCAGGCGTGGTGGTGCGAGCCTGTAATTCCAGCTACGTGGGAAGCTGAGGCTGGGGATTGCTTGAGTCTGTAATACCCTGGGCAACATGAGCCTGCGGTTCCAGGAAACACAGCGGGACCTAGTCTCAAAAAAAAAAAAAAAAAAAAAGAGGGAACCATTATTTCCTTCTTATCTGTTTGGGGCCCTGTTCAAATTGCCCAACATAGCTAATTAAAGATTCTAAATGTACCCTCTTGCCTTGCTGATCATCAACAGCAAACTGAAGTATTTTCCTTTGTCTACATAGACTGGGTATTGTGCAAACATTTCCCCTGATGTTTACACCTTTTTCCAAAATGCAATCATTTTCCTACCACCTTTGCCGTGTTTGCTCTGTCTCTGAATCATTTTTAAAGTGGCTTCCTTTGAAGAAAGTAAATGCCTACTTTAATTTTGTCGTAGGCAACAACAGGACTCGAAAATTACAATACTGATGTCATTTCTGCTAGCATCTATCTGTGTCGGTCTGCACTAGAAAGCACTAAAACAATACTATCTCATCTCATCCAAGTTGTTTGGGGTCATGAAGGACAGCAGTGTATGAACGCGGCGCTCTTTAATTAGAACACCAAACAATACAGTGGAAAGAAAAACCATACCAGAGGACTTCCACATGCTGGGAAATAAGTAGGTGTCTAATCTGATTTGTTTGTTTTTGGAAAGGAAGCATTGCAATATTTGCCTCTTCTCCTGATTTATTATCTTTGTGCTAAGAATCACTATGTAAATCTGTAGCATATTCACCTTTTGATATTTTTTCTAGCACACTTATAACTAGCTCCCCCCCAAAATGTTAGTTACATGCTAAAAAACCATCCCATATTCCATAGTTTATATAAAAAATGGTTTGAGAGTTCTGTTGGTTAATTTGGAGGGAGAGAGGGGGAATGCTGATGTCCAAACTCATGTGGGATTTGGTCACTGAATTCCAGTTCTGGGAATGCAACTAGTGTGGGGGAATCTTGCCCAGGGGATGCAGAGCCACCTAGGCACCCCCATAGAACCCCTTCCATCCTCTTTCCTCCTTTTCTATAGGGGAATGACTGTGTTTCTGTCTCCTGAGAAGCTATCGTATGAAATATCCCAGATTCATATCCTGTAGGCCGACAGACTCTTAAACACCAGAGAGCCCACGAAAATCAAGTATGGTTAGCTTCAAGGCAAGAAAAGAAGGGGTAGTCATTTCCAAAATGGAGATGGCAAGAGGGGTATGAAATCACTGCCAACACGCAGCCACCACTGATGCCAAGTGTTCTAAGAAACAATCATATAACAGCTCTCACAATTATCCCAAGGGCCTGTAGCAATTTAAGAAAATTTATTCAGGCGACTGCATTCAGTCTTGGTGAGACCAACCAGAGACTGTGGTGCTTGAGTCACAGGTCATTTTCTCCTTCCTCCCACCTAGACTCAGAGAAATGGAAGTCCGCTCTGGGCAGGTATGGCCAAGAAGGGGCTCCCGACCCCTTCTCCTGACTTGAGGCATATAGTATCTCGCTGAAAAGGGAGAGCTCATCCTCTGGAGCCCAGACTTGCAGAGACTAAGTTTCTAACAGGTTCCAGCAAAGGGCTGTGTCCTTCCTCCCCCCACTCATAAGGAAAAGGCTCTGCTTCAGGCATGGCAACTCAAGTACACTGGTGACACAGTGGCTTCTGTCCCAGATCCTGCTTAGGGTGGACAGACCAGGCCAGAAGTACACGGAAAAGACCACAATCTACTGCTCCTGCTAGTGCCCTGCTCACTGGAAGGGTGTTGTGTTGTCCTCTTGTCAACTCTAGCAGCTCAGAGATCTTTCCAGGGGCCAAGGCAGACTGCAAGAACAAGGTCTGATGTCTTCCAAAGGAAACTTTTATTTCACAGTGTGAGGACCTTTGAGCCTAAGGGGTCTCTCAAAAACACTGGAGACTGTTGGCAAGGAACGAGGAACAGCTGGTCATCCGATGAGGCAACAAGTAAACCAGAGGCTGGAAAATTTACTCCCGAGAACGAGGGAAAGCGGTAGCCAAGAAAGTCCCTCCTGGAGTCAGAACTAACCTGAAAAGCCTGCGTGTGCCAAAGGTTCTGGACTTAGTAGGCTCAGACTGTGGAAAAGTTTCTGTCCCAGGCATTGTCGAAAACAAAAGCACAACCAGCCAAAAGTTTTTGGAAACAGCCTGTTCTTAGGATAGCAAGTCAGACACCTTGATAGAAAGATCAAAGAAAGAAGAGTCCAAAAAATGCTGCTTAAAAGACAGTCAGTCCAGGTGACTGTCTTCCTGATCTGAAGGGAACAGACCAAGGAAGACATGGTCAAGGTTTCCTGCTGTGAGAAGCAACGCTGCCATCTTTCGCTTATGGGGGAATAGACTTCCCTGAAAGAGGCCAGCCCAGTACACAAGAAGATAATTTTGGAAATGGTCCCAGTGACCATGGTGTGGTTAGTGATGCACATTTGAAGAGCTGTGATTCTAGAGCTCTTACTCATACACAGGACTGTAAACCAATGCAGGTAGGGGAGGAAGGGAGAGAGGGAAGGAAGGAGGGAAGGAAGAAGGGAGGAAGGGAAGAAGGGAAGGAAAGAAGAAAGGGAGGGAGGGAGGGAGGGAGGGAGGAGGCAAGGGAGGAAGGAAGGAAGAAAGGAGGGAAGGAGGAAGTTGAAGAAGGAAGGAAGGAAGGGAGGGAAAGAGTGGGGAGGGAAGGAAGACAAAAAAGGAGCAACAGAGACTGCCTATGAGAGGGCACAGATATTTGGTTTAACAAAGACTTCAAAACAAGAAAAGAAATTATGCTTGAAAAATGTAAAGGTAAGTGCAAACAATGTGTCAATGGGCAATATTAATATTAATAAGCCATTTGGAATTCTGTTGCAAGGGGCTTTCATCTTTTCTTCGCCATTTATTTCTACAATCTCATGGATATTTAT
Source organism: Uropsilus gracilis (assembly GCA_004024945.1). NCBI lineage: Eukaryota > Metazoa > Chordata > Mammalia > Eulipotyphla > Talpidae > Uropsilus > Uropsilus gracilis. The sequence continues at coordinate 41,420 of PVHY01012442.1, read as the reverse complement.
TTTTTGCTTTGGGTTATACTCCAACATGCCTTCATTTAGATGCTCAAGTTGTTCCAGATTTTTCTATAGGGAGGTCTTTCAGTCAACTCCAGAGTCCCTTTGACAAGCTCCTGCGAATATAGTGTTTAGGGGATTTTGTTGTGCTGGTTGCTTCTAGCTTTGCGGGAGGTTTTCCAGCAGTACAAGATGCTTCAGGCTCATCTATTTCCTATGCAGTCTTAGAATCAGCCTTTTTCCCCCCAAGGACTCAGCATTTTTCATCAGAGAATGGTCTTAGAAGCCACAATCTGGGTGCTAGGTTTCTTTCACAGAAATAAGCATGTTGTGAAGTTGATGAATGACTGCACAACTCTGGGAACATCCTAGAAGAGCTATCCATTGTACTCTTTCGATGAGTGAAATCAAAGGTATGGGGATCTCAGCTTTATTAACCAGAGAAGAGAAAACTAGTCTGGAGAAATGCTCGAGTTCACAAAGCAAAGCAGCCAAAACTGGAACAAAGTCTTTGCCAACTAGAAGAACACGTGGCCCCAGAGGTGGCCATCAGAAGGAAGATGTTGGACGATCATCTGATGCTCTGGGAATGGCTGCCTGTGAATAAGACCATCTTAAAAACCTGTGATGACTTTTTAAAGAAAATCAGGACACCCCAATTCAATCCAGTTTCTTCTTTCTTGAGGCCGTGGGCAACAGCACATGTGGCTTAGCTTTATTAGACTCTGAAACAATAGGATGGAAAGAGCAACAGCATCAAAAACTCCTACATTCCTGGAAGTACTTGGGAGTCTGAACTAGTCTCCTTAATGGGAAACATGGCAGTAGTTTCAAGGCGGTTTCCATGAACCTTTAATGCATCCTGACTGGTAAGAAGCCTCCTCCACCCACTTACTCGAAACAAGGAGACACAGAAGTGGAGTACGTGTGCATTTTGCTTGTTTCCTGAACATGCTCAGAAGCCCAAGGCTTCCTCAGTCCATTTTGGGGAATTGTTTCTTGATGTGGAAAAGAGTGGGAGAAAGAAAATGACGTGGGAATTCAGCCCTAGGCAGTGGCTAAGTCACTGTGGGTGGGATTCTCACAGCTATGTCCTGCCAGCTTCCCCCTCCTTGCCCTCTTTATGACTTGTTCCTAGGTCAATGCACAGGTAGGAACATGGACAGTGAGAAGCACAATCTGTACAAAGAGTTAGAAAAGGGCCAAGGCATAGCACACTTCTATGGTAATGATTTTGGGTCAAAAGGGACAGAAACCTCTGACCAACAGGTCCACCTCACTCGCGCATAGCAGTTGCCAGACAAAAGCAGTTTAAACAACAGGGTTTTATTTACAAGGAAATCATTTTTAACCATTTTTCTCTGTCTAACAAAAGTCAGTCATATGTAATGATCAGTAATAATTATTTTCAGGCTCACTCTTTAGGTTAAAATACCCAAAGAACTATAAAAGGAGACAATGTTCAGCTTTAAAAATGCTATTCAAATTCAGTGAACTATTTCACAGGTGAATTAAAATGTTCACTTCTCTAACCAATAGAATGGCAGAACTCAAGTAGCTCAACTTCTGTTACTTTCACTCTACAATCACTGTGATTTCATCGTATTTCAAATTCTGCATCCATGGAGGCATGGCTGTCTCAGGGTTTGCCGACAAATGTGGTCTCTGGAAGTGGCTGAAAATATTTGAACATTTCAAGGTTGATGTTTGAAACACATGTGCTATGCGTCACGCATGGGAGACGGTGTCTCTGCCTCCACTGCTAGGTAAAATGCAGTAATCACCAAAAGAAAAAATTATAAAAATGCTAATCAGAAGCTTACATGGATATCGTCAAAACTCAAAAGTATCCTCAACTCTTCTTTCATTCTTGGTTCCACAAAAAGATATTTTTTTCAAAGTGAAGTATTTTATCACTCACGTTTAGAGTTGCCAGAACATGCTGATAATAAAAAGCAGACTGAAGTGCAATTAGTTTCATTATTGTTTTTACATTATCTGCAGAGAGTGCACCCACCTCCCATCGCCTGTACCCAGAAAACCCTTTCTCCCCCTTGCCCTAGATTCACCACTGCCTCCAATTAGGAAAACATTCCTGTCAACATTTGGCATCCTCAAGCTTTTGAAACTGCAGAGTTTAGCAGGTGTATGGTATCTCACCGTGGTTTTAATTTGCATGTCCCTGTGATAAATGAGTTAGAAGGGCTTTTCATGTACCTGTTCATCATGCATCTGTCTTTTGTTGTGAGTATCTGGTTTTGCTGGGGCTTGTTTTTATTCTTGAGTTATGAGTTCATTGCACATTGGATGTTCAAGTCCTTTGTCAGATGTATGTTTTGTAAGTCTCTCCCCTCTCCCACCATGATAGCTTTGTCATTCAACTTTTAATGTAGTTTGATAAAAAGTGCTGTCAGTAGTGAATGCCTTCCTTCGCATTCTGTGTTTGGTAGACTCACATATCCTTTTTTTTTTCTTTTGATCCTTCATTCTAGAAGTCCTTCTTATGAATATTTTTAAAGAAACAGCATTGAACTTGGACAGTATTCTGCTGTGAATGTGAGGCTGTGACCACAGACGCTATTTTATTTCTCTCCTACCTGTGCTTTTGCCATTTTGTTAATTCTTGTTTCTTTAAATCATTCCTGTTTTGTTACTCCAACTTGTGAGTTCAGCCTCTGACTAATTTTTGTCTTTACCTTTACTCATTTCCTGATAAGTATCTTTAAATGTCTAGTACCCAAAATGTAAATTTCCTTGATCCGCTTGCTCTTAAACTCTTAAAGGCGTGGGATACTAAGTGCAATGTTTTTAAATTGGGAAGCAATTCAGACTAGGGCTTGGGGAAAGCAGAATCAATGTCCTTTCTACAAATATTCCTCCCATTAGGGTTTCACATCCCTGATAGGATCAGGTTCTCAGTGACCTGGGCTAAGGCAGCCTTTTTCTACATCTTTAAGGCAGGTCACGGTTATTCAGAGACCACATAGAAAACAGAACAGAGCTTTGTTTCTTCAACTGATCCTCGCTCAACTGCCTCTTCTTGTGCTGGGTCCTGTCTAAAGGCACCACTGCTTCCTCCAACCCTCCACCCCCACCTCCACACCACCACACAGAGTCCAGTTTCTCTCTCTCTCTTCTCTTTTCTTCTCTCTCTTCTCCCTCCCTCTCACTTTCTCTCTCCCTTACATATAAGGCTATATTGACTTATGCCTTGCAAGTTTCCAGGAATAAATTCCAGACTGGAGCAGACATATCCACTAGCCCGTTGGACAGCATCGAGCCAAAACGGAGAGGATAGTTTCAGTGGGCACTCATACCGCAGGGAAACTGGAGTTGTCCTTTGTGCCCACCCGCTCTGAGGTCAACCAGTCTGACCCTGTTTGCTCCTGTTTCCAGCTCTTGGGCAGAGTGTGTTGCCAGGGGTGCTGAAGGGTGCCTAGTTGACATCATGGAGGCTGTCAGGAGGAGAGACAGGCACCCAGGGAACTTCCGTACCTCTCGCTGCTCCGACTAATGGCCACAGCCCTCCCTCCTCTTTCTCAGCAGCTCCCCCCCCCCCAGAAAGCCTGACTCATGGCAGATTAAGAGTTACAGTCAGAGGTCAGGCAGTGGCTTTTGTGGCCTCTGGACCTCACTGGCTAAGCTCGCAGCAACATGCTCGCTCCTAACACCATGACAGCCTGGTCTTACCCTTCCCCACCGATGACAACCCCAACCGATGATTGTTTGGCAAGGTTTTTGGCTTGCCAGAGTGTGCTATGGCCACTCTTATAGCCAGGCCAAGGTGTGCCAGGTGGATATATACAGGAATAGGATGACCAAGTGGGTCAATAAAGCCATCTTCAGGGTCCAGTGCCAGCGCACGCACAGAGCAGGGGGTACCTGCGGCCCTTTAGCAGTGCCAGCGTCATCTGGAGAGAATGGGCATATGTGCCCTCCAGGAGCACATGTGGCATGCCTGCTTCTTCCCCAGACTTCTCATTAGCCCCTGGTGTCATTTGGCTTCTTAATTGTGTGCAGTCCGGTGGCACCAGAGAGGTTTGCACTGGGGTTTTCTTGGCATCTTTCGCTGGCTTGTGAAATCGAGCCTTTTCCCCGGGTCTGGTTATCACTCGTGTTTCTGTCCCCTCAGATGTCTGTTGCCACCACTGATGCAGATGCCCTCTGGGGTAACTTTTTGTCCATCTATTCTTGTGGCTAAACCCTTGTGAGTTGTGTTTATTGGCTGGAAAGCTCTTCTGCAAGTCTAGATCTTATCTCTTTGCTTTCTTGTATGTGATAAACATAAACGATTAACTTTCACTTCAGTGGTCTTCATGTCTTCAATCCCGGGGTTTTATTCCCATGCTGCATAGTCGTGACACAGAAATGACCAGGTGCAACAACCTTCCCATCTTCCGGGCCCTCCACATACAACAATCTTGAAGGTAAACCTCTAGTGGCCATGGGCCCACTGCTCAGGGGGAAGCAAAGCTTCACTGGACCCCCCAACTTCCCAAAACAACAGAAAAAATAAATTTCACTTCAAAAATGTTTGACTCAGATTAGCAAACCCAGCTGCCTGGCTACCTTGAATAGCCCCCTTGGCATCCAGCCTTAATCATCCAATGGCTTTCTCATTCAGATTGCCCCCTGCCTCTCTCTGCCTTTGTGCCAGCTCCCTCAAATCTTTTCCACAGGGCTTGGCTGAAGAGGAATCAATCTTTTGAGTCTCTCTGTATGGTTCCTGGTGGCTGTACTGCCCACAGCACATCCCCTGCAGACTCCCCAGCCCCTTGCTGAGGAAAAGCACAGCATCTACTCACACTTAAAGAATCCAGACTTCCATCCATCTTCACATGATGGGTTCACAGACGAAGCCAGATGATGGTCCACTTACTTGGCGTAGGGGTTTCCTGGCATTTGCCTACAGAGGGTCGGTAGGACGGAGCGAAGGAACCCTTGCAAATAATACAGTCCTGACTTGTGAACACCCCCTCCTCCCATTCAGGAAGCTTGCTGGTGCGGTGGTGGATTCCAGTTATGGCCACCTCTTGTTTGTGAAGTCTCTCTAGTTCCTGTCTGCCCCATGGACCGCAGGAGTGTGTGACTGAATCTGAGGAGATCCTTCCATTCCATAGTCCTGGACTTCAGTGACTTGGAAAGCTTTGCACCTAGTTCTATGGATGCTGAAAAAGAAAAAGAGCTTCAAAGCCTCAGTTTGCTGTCTCAAAATCCAGCATGGAAGAGGGAAGGAGGACGCTTCTTCTGTGGTTGCAGCGCCAACTGAGTTCTATTTATTTATTTTGTGTGTGTGTGTTTTAGGATGAGCAACCAATTTTTTAAATTAATTACTTTGTTTATTCATTCTTTAGATTGATTACAATATCAGCAACTGGTTTTTGGAAAGCCTTCCCCTCCCACTGACGCCCTCCCTGTTCACTCTCCCTGCTTGTTGATCTGTGTTGAGTCCTTTGGTCTCTCCGTTTTCGGTGGCAGTGTCCTTTTCTTGGGTGAGGGGCTGTGATCCTCAATACAGCAGCCGTGCTGGCAGGTGTTCAGTCTTAACTTTGTGTTGGGCAGCAGGTCCGTGCTCATGGAGTCTATCAGTGTCTTCTTGTTGCTGACTGTCTTCTCCAATCCGTTCCCGGTGTCATTCAGTACAGAGGTTTCTCATTGTGAACAGGCATCCGCTGAAAGCCTTTGCAGATGGTTTCCTCCCCTTCAGATTGTAGCCTTGTGTGGGGCTGCGGCCCCATCTCGGTGACCTTCCTCTCCCATGGAATGGGAAGAGGCACCTTGCTCTCTTGGATGACGTAGCAGACCTGAGCTTTTGGCTCATCCTCTCCTGTGGGGCTGTAGGTGTGACTCTGTGACAGGTCATTTCTCCAGCCCACGATGCAGTGGCTTCCTTGATGTTCCTTCTCCTGCGTTCCGCTCGGACGTGTGAACAGAATCCTTATCTGGTCCCTCACCCATTGTATCAGTTCTGTGTGTTTGTATCACTTGTTCTCTTCCTGTTCCTTCTGAGGATGAAATGGAAAGCAAGTGAGATAGAGGGGGCAACTTTACCATCCCACCCCCACCTTCCACCCCACACTTAGCCAGCATGACTGGCCAACTCAGTCCCTGCCTGAGCTGGTCAGCCACTCCCCGCCCCCCCAGACAAAGGCTGAGAGATGGCTGTGCATGGGGCACGGGGCAGGGCTGGAACCACCCGCAGAAACAGAGCTGCAGGGGGGGCGAAGCCTTAGCCAGGCCAGGCACCAGGACCCCCGCATGCTCCACGGCCCCATCCCCACCTGAGCCCGAACCGAGTTTTAGAGACGCAGCCTTGTTCTCCAGAAAACCAGATCCTCCTAGTCCGCCACTTTCCTCTCCCTGGAAACTCTTATTTACAGTCTGCTGTGTTGAAACCATAAACACAGCGTGCGTCCGGGGCGGTGGGTGTGGGAGAAGGGGGGGGGGCCAGGGACGGGGGTCTTCAGCTTTGTGCAAGAAGTGAAAATGAGGTGGCAGCTTTCACAGACTGATCTGGGCCTTTTGCTTCCCGCCCGGGCGCCAGTGCCAGCTGCGGCCTGACACCTTGTTTTATTGTGTGAAGACAGCAAAGAGATCTCTCAATTATCTCCAAATTAACTACCACTTGCCACGATCTAGTCCCCGGGGACCAATCAGAGGTTGTGTTTGGAAAAGCTGGGCGTCAGGTCAGCCTAGCGCTTCCCCCTTCCACCCCCCTCCCTGGCCCTGGCCCAGCCCAAATCAGCGGTGGCTCCCATTTCTCATGGCAACTTTAATGCTTTAATTAGGAAGCATCTACATGTCCAGCCTCAAAAACACCATATGGTGCTCAGGGCCGAATAGGCTTCATGTTCGTGAAGCCTTCGGAAAGGGCGGTACTTTGAATATCAATTGTTGTGCCCACACTGGGCGAAGAATACATTTGCTGGGCTTCTGAAGAGACAGCCGTGTTGCCAAGGGTGAGGGGGTTTGTTCTCTACCTGCAGAATGAGGACGCGAGACGTCTACTGCGAGAACAAAGCAGATTCTGCTTGAAAGCCCCAAATGAAACACCCTTCAGAAGCGTCGTCCAGGCCCCTCTGAACGTTCAAAAGCGTCAAGATCAAGGATGTTCTGTACTCACATTTCAGATTTTAAACAGAATCCCAAAGCAGCCACCCCTGATGCACTGCATCTGGGAAATCTGGGCCTCGTCTCAGAGCGCTGACTGGCACCCACTTCCCTGGCACTCCGCCTAGCTGCTCAGGAGAAGGGCTTGTCAAGGGTAAACCGACCACTTGGCTTCTGTGACAGCTATAGATGACCTTGAGAAATGGGGCTTGGTTTTGGGGTTTGTTTTCCTTCCAACGATCGTGTCCTAAAAATAACAAATCTCCACTTTCCAAAGTTCGCTTTTCCCAAAAATACAAGCGCTGAGATGATGCCTAGTTTGGAGACCTTTTCTCTAGCGAGGGAACACGGGACATACGGGCCAGATGCCAACACGGGCCTTTTCCTGCTTTTATGCAAATCACTCACCGTGAGCATGATTAAATAATTAAACCCCGATGGTGTTTGATGGTATTTAAACAGACCCTGTCTCCCACGGCCAGGTCAGCTACCACGCGCTTGTGGGAGGCCAGAGGAAAAGGTTAGCAGAGCTTCCTCTGGAGGGACTGGACCTGGAAGGGCTGTAATTACTCATTTTTGCTCTAAGATAAACAAATCAGCAGGGGCTGTGGAGGGAGCGCTGCCCCCCATTGCTCCCAAATGAGGGAACTGGTTTCCTTCCAGGTCGTCACGGGGGTCCCTGTGCCTCACAGAGGCACCTCAATCACCTCCATCTCCTCGCAGCCTGGAATATGTAATTATGAGCTGCCGCATGTGGTTCAGTGACACAACATTAATGACCTGAACTCGAGCGCACAGCAGACTCGGCATCGACTGAACAAAAGCCCATTAGAAGGTGGCCCCCTGTGGTCACACTGTAATTACTGTCAGGCCACGACAGCTATGGAATTATCTCTGCAATATCTGGCCAGGCATCCCTGCCTCAGTCACGTGGGGGATGATTTGTGCCATCATCATCTCATCTCCTTGAATGGCGCGATGCTGGGAAGACAGGGGGAGTGGCCTGGCTTGGTCTGAACTTCCATGCAGGGGGCCACCGCCGATGGGCAAAGACAGTGCCTCCTGCAGAGATGGCCACAGGGCCTCCGTCTCCACCCCCAGCAAGCCTGGACCTGGGAGCAGAGGGCTTTCCTCCTCACGGCTATGAGTGGGCGCCTAGCCAGGGCAGCAGAGGGCTCCCGGGAAGAGGAATAAACTGGAAGCACCCAGCAAAGTGGCTCAGTGTGCCTCGTCTAAAGAGCTGGGAGAAGACTAAGGAGCCACTTTACGGCAAGAGAACATCTCGCAATGAGGGGCCATGGTGGGCCCTCCTGGGCCTGTTCTCTGCGCTAAGGATGCTCTGTGCGTGCGTGAGATCTTGCACTTTACGCTGGCTCCCTGAGTCGCCCGTGGGGCGATGCAGCACAGGGCTTTCTTGTCTTTATGTCAAGGAGATGGCTCAGCCTCTGTCCTGAGTCCTGGGGTCCCTGTGTCAGACGTTTAAGGCAACGTACAAAGAACAGCCGTCATCGTTCGAAGCCACTGATAACATCGCTGCTGACTGAACAAGACGGCCGGGATAGTTTTCCTCCCATCTTATGGGCAGGGCAGACAGAGCCCGTGTGGTCCAGCACAGATCTCTGCATGACAAGCGCAAGACATCTCGGACCCCCCCTCCCGGAACTTAGCGACAAAACCGTATTGCCCTATGACAGTAGCTTCTGTCTTCTTTCCTGTAGGACCAACCTTCTCCTCAGCCCGGTTATGGTTTTGGAAGAGGAGCTGAAACAAACCTCTCTGACCATCCCCCGCCCACACCGTCTTCTCTGGATGGAACTGTGGCCACCGTCGCTTCCTAAGGGCCAAACTAGGCGGCCAAGAGCTCGTTTATTCTCCTTCTCACCTGCACACTCTGGAGATGCTGCTTTGGAACATTTGCACATTGTCTCCTTGTGGCGTTTGCTCAACCCTGTCCTCTCTGGCAGGTGTGTCCTCACCAACGTTCTGTGTCGCCTCAGAGAACGACATGCTCCCCGGCCGTTCTGCAACATCTCAGCTCACTCTGCGGCTCTTCCAAGGAGCTGCAGTTCTCACTGTGACTGCAATAGCCCTTTGTGGACCTGCTCCCTTCCCTTGGTGTTTAACTTCATTTCTCCCCCGAGCCTCAGCCTCAGCCCAGTGTTGCCTCCGTCAGGACAGGGACCAGGAATGATGCTTCTATCCATCCGCTGGTTCGTTCAGTCACTCGCCATCCCGAGAGACAACGTGTTTCACAGGACGCCGGGGTTTGTTCTCTACCTGCAAAGTGAGGACGAGAAGAGACGTCTGATGTGAGAACAAAGCAGATTCTACTTCCAAAGCTCAAGAGTCGAAAGCCCTTCCAAAGCGGATTCCAGCCCCCTCTGAACGTTCGAAAGATTTAAGATCCAAGATGTCTGGGACTTGCGTTTCAGGTCTGAAACAAACTCTGAAGTGGCCAGTCGTGCCATTTGGGGATCAACGACACAAGCTGACCTCTCACTGGGGGAGCAGCCAGTGCAGAAGAGGGCCTGGAGTCTCTCACTGCCTGTGCAGGAGGTTACGGGAAGAGGTTAGCTCTGAGCAGGTGTTTTGGGGAGCCCTTCTACAAAAGGAGGCAGATAGGCACTCAGCCTCTCTCCTGTTGGGAGCTGAACGGACCTCATATGACCCAGCAGGCAGCGGGTCTTCATTACCAGGTGGGCTCAAGGCAGGAGCTTCTGACCTGGGCAGTGCCAGCCTCTGTCCCACCCTCCCAGCTCCTAGAGCACCATAGAGCAGAACTAGCCCTTTCCCTTGTTGGGAGCTGCAGGTGGGGAAAGAAGAACAGACGGAAGAGATTGATAAGGATCCAAGACAGAGGTGAACTCAAGGCACAGATCGGGACTTAGTGAACATGTGCCAAGCCGTTTATGAGGAGTTCGAGGTCCCCTTCTCTACCCTGGTAAGGAATGGCCATGATGCAGCAATGAATAAAAGAAAAACCCAGGATTCTGAGGTTTACAGCATGTGGGGTAGGAGGAGGGGGAGTCGTTATCTAGCAGGACAAACGCCTGTAGTTGTAAACACCTTTATCTTTCAGGGCCATGTCTCTTCAGTGGGCTGCCTCCGCCAAAGCCATCTCTGGTTTGCCAGAGCTGGGCGAGAATAGAGAAAGGTGTTCCTTTATCGAAGGCCGATCTCTTATCTATTTTTGGTAACCCATATTCCCTCTCCCTCTACCCTGTTGTTTAGAATAAATTCTTTTCCTTTTCTTTCTTGCTGCAACCAAGACCCTTTCGTTTGCAGTCCCAGCGGTGGTAAAGCAGGCTCAGAGCCACTGGGGGGGCTTCCAACCTGGTGTTGGTTTGAAGATCCTTTGTCTACGGACACTGTTGGGTATTGGAACTGCATCGGGTTTTGAGGATCTCTGGGTGAGAGCAATTAAAGGCAACACCATCCCCACAATCCTTGTCACCGAGGACCTCGGTAACACTTTGTCTCCCAGTGTTCCCAGGGGGAGCCCTGTAGACAATAGCAAACACCTCCTTGCTTGACGTGGGGTGAGTTTAAAGACCGTTGCAAACTGAGGAAAACAAATTTTCACTGAAATCATTTTACTGTTTTCAGAGTAGTTTTTTCAGTTTATTTATTTCACTTTTTTCAGAATGGGAAGAGCTTGCCTGAATGGGCTGAGATGTGGGATCACGACCCTTTGCCTCCACTGCACATCTCTGCAGACAGTTGGCGCCAACCAACAGCTCGAAAGAAGGACCCCAAGGCCAGCTCAGAGCTGGTTCCAAAAGCTCATGAGCCAATGCAAGCGAGGGTGGTGAGGAGAAAGGTTGGGGTGCTGGGCCTCGGGCTGGAGCCCAGGCAACGGGCAGCAGGATGTGTCCCTGAGATGTGTCCGCCCCTGTGGACACCAACTGCCAATGTGTGTTCAGAGAAATGTTCTTGCACCAGACCCGCTGGAGAAATTTCATCTCCACATCCGTGCTCGGAAGGCAAGTCCTGGGGTTGAAGCATGTCATTCCTTTGTCTCTTGTTTTTATTATCTCTAGCCTTCTTTGCCCCCAAATAGAGATGTTTCTTTATTTTAATTAAAATCAAAGGGCCCTATAGTAGTTTGTCATCTACACAATTCTTCTTGCTGAGTTTTTTTTTTTTTTTTTTTTTTTGAGAGCAGGTCTCGCTGTTTTTGCCCGTGGAACCGCAGGCTCTTGTTGCCCGGGATACCACAGACTCAAGCAACCCCCAGCCTCAGCTTCCCAGGTAGCTGGGATTACGGGTGCACACCACCACGCCCAGCTATTATTTTGGAACTAGGTCTCACGACGGGCCCCAGGCGGGACTCGAACCGTGATCCCTAGCCCCAGCCGCTTCATAGGCTAAAGCTTACAGGCACGAGCCACTGTGCCCGGCCTGAGTTTGTTTTTTAATTGAAGACAAAATCTGAGATTTGGTAAATGATAATATACCAAGGTGTTTTTTTTTTCCTCAGTACGGAGGTGTGTATAGTGATAGAAGGAAAGATTGAAAGAATGTATCCAAATGCCCCCAAATTGATGAATGGCTGAAAGAGCTGTCATCTATGTACATGATGGAATATGATTCATCTATCAAAAAAAGACAAACATGTCATTGGCGGCAACATGGATGGAGCTAGAAGGAATCATGTTGGCAGAAATAAGCCAGAAAGAAAAAGAATACTGGATGTCCTCATTTATATGAGGGATGGAGGGAATACAAACAAACAGACAAGAGAAATTTAAAACCAACTCAGCAAAATTGAAGCATAGTGCATGAGAGGGGGAGGGGATTAGCTGGGAGATGGAGGGGCACAAAAAACTAAAAAGATGGTTCACAGGTGGTAGGGTGGTGGGAGAACCCCAGGGTAGATAAAACAAATAAAAAGAAATAAATAAAAAGAAATTTTAAAGAGAAAAAAGAAGGAAGAAGGTCTCCCCAGCAATTCTCTGTATGATCCTTGCAACGTTTCCAAGTGAATCTTTTTTCCAAAATAAGAATATATTTCAACCAGAAACAAGGACACATTCTCTAAAGTTGTCAATGAAAGAAATGTCCGCTGGAAGCAGAAAATGAATATGCTTCCCCCCAGTCCATCTCACTCTCCACTTACCGTCTCATACGTCATTCCCTCAAGCTGACATAATGATGCAAATTGTGGGCCCCCTCGCTCCCATCTGGAACCCCTCGAGCTCTTGAACTCTCTGAATGCAATTATAGGTCAATGGGGGCTGATGGGATTGGAGGAGGTGACCCAAGTGACATTTGCCTTGAAGCGCTAATGGTGACTGGCTATCCCTAGGGTTTTGACCACAGCCCTGTCAGGAGCCAGTGCCATTGTTCTGCTAATCTAATGAATGGTTCTATAGGAAATAACAGAGTAAAGGCTTATTAAAGGTGAAGGCTTCATCCATTAAAATGCTCTTTGTCCTCAATGAAGGTCGCTGAAAGACTGATCGGAGGAGGAAATCTTGCTTTACACTCACCCATATGTCTTAATTAACCGCCACATCAAGCAGGTCGTCAGGCTAGATTTGTGTTTGTCTTTATTCTTTAAAATTGTTGGTGAAGGGATTATGGAGACCCTCTTCGTGCTCTGCCATCCCAGAGCTGTGTCTGACATTCAGCCCCTTCCCAAGGATCTGAGTCTATTTTCCGAGGTAAAATATTTTAAGGACTTATTTTTCTTTTAATCACTAATTGCACCACAACATTCAGATCTTACAGTGTCTAAGATAGCAACAACACCAAGATAGTAAGGGCACGTGAGATTGCTGAGCCTTTAAAAAGTGGCTAATATGAGTGGGGATAAGTCTAACTTTATACTGACTCTCTGTGGAAGTGATTTTTTGACATTTTGAGTTAGTTTGATATCATTTAATTTCATTTCATTTGCTTCTTTTTTATCTTTTATCATTTTGTTTAAATGAAGGTAACATTGGTGTACAATGTTGCATAGGATTCAGAAATACAGGATCCCACTGCTTCAGGTACATATGACCATGTTTTCCTTTTCTGAATGGAGAAGACCAGTTAAAGATTTAAAATGACATATGTGACTCAAATTGTTTTCCTATTAGCACTACCTTAGAGTTCCAGAAAAATCTGCTGAGTCTACTGTCTCAAACATCATTTGTGTCTAACTCCCAGGCAGTGTGAATGTCATGAAAATTGTGATTTTCCTTTATTGTTGATATAGCAAAATAATCCAATTAAGCCTAGCTATTCCACAATGTGTGTGTGTGTGCACACACAGGCACACACAAATATGCAACTGGGACTCTTCCTGCCACTTACCCCTTCCCAGGGACCAGGCAGGGTCTGTCTCACAAAAGACACCCTCTCCTCCCCATCAGAGGGCTTTTTGGAAACCCCACTTCCCCCGTTACTCATGATCTAATTTGACAGCTGCTCCCTAGTCTGCAAATTATCTTGATCTTTAACAAAAGGAGCTCTATAGTGTGAGGGTTCCTTGAGGGCAAAGCCCACATCTTATTAATTGCCCTATCTGGTACCTCCACCAGCATCAGGCACATAGAAGTTGATCCATCAATATGTACCAGATGAATAACAACAAGAATAACAGTATGTATGGAACACTAATATTGGGGCACAAAGGAAATAAGTCCACATGCCCTCCCTTACCCCCGTTTCTTCTGGTGTTGGATGAGTAATTAGAACAGCATCTGATGGGTGAGCAGTGGCAAATCAATCAATTTAATAAGATTCATATGGAATAAAAACAAATAAAGAATTAAAATAACATGTGTGGAGAATTTACAGCATTGCTAATTCTAAGCAATAATAGGCCAGTCTGGAGACAATTGATTCTGTGTTTAAAAACTTGGGGTGACAAGGAGACACGGGTAGACTTCACATGGTAGGAGAGAAAGGGTTACCCCATCCTTCTCTAGAAAAGATGAGCTGCTTTGAGAGGACATGGTCGCAGATAAACCTTCACCTTCATTCTTGTGGGTCACAAGAGAGGGAGCAGCGATCGCATCTCTGATTAGGAAGGAGTGAAGCTTAAGGCATGATGAGCTCTTCTTCTGCTGGGGAAGGGTGAAGAATGGAGACGAGAACGGATGCATCTCCTCAGCCTCAAAGGGTTTCATTGCTCTCTGCTGCATGCCAGAGGGAAGCATCTTGAAGAGACCAGTTGTGAGGCTCTTGGGGTGGTCTGGCAAGTGTTAATAATACACTAACTTCTTTTATTCTAAGTGTGTTTCCCATATTCTCTTTGAGGACCCTCCCAGAAACCATCTCAGACAAATCACCTCCACTTTGTAGATGCGAAAACCAAGACACAGAGTAGCAAAGACACCTCCCAACTTTTACACCGGGGCTAAGGGTCACAGTAGCTTGAAATCGAGCATCCTTGCACCAGCAGAAGGAGGGTTCATCAAGCAGCTTAAAATCCCAAGGCTGAAGAGAGCATCCTCAGCTGTGGTGGAAGTGTCAGGTGTGAAGCTGGCTGTGAAGTGCTCAACAAGGGACCCAATGTCTGTGGTGAGAGCTGGGGGGAGGGTGTCCACCCCCAGCTGCATGCAAATCACCAACTGGCCAATCTGCCAGCTAAACTCCAGCCTCATTAATCACCCTGATGGGGTCCCCAACATTGTTCTTCAAGGGGCTTAGTTGTGGGCTTCTTCTTCCCTTGCAACTAGTTGGGTGTTTCCGCCGCCCCTGTGGTACTTTGGGGAAAAGCCAATGATAACAAACACAATGAAACTCTCCCAGCTCTTTTCTTCCTCCAAAGGATTATGGGAAAAAGCTGCTCTCAGATGCCTCTTAGGCCAGCTGCAGAGACTTTTATAGAAAGAGCAGAGGATAGGGGTTGGAGGGGATGGAGGGGATGGTCGAGGATGAAAGATGGGGAGGAGTGCCATATTGATATTAATATTTTGAAACAATAGACATTGATATTTTAAAAAGGTATGGTAAACCTATTTCCACTCCCCGTCCCCTTTTTTTAAAGGATGCATAGATTGAGTTCACTTCTGTGGAGCCCTCCCATACATAGCACATGGATGATGTCATTGCCAGCACTGGCAAGAGGTGTATTCAGCATATCCAGGTCTATAGTTCAGTCAACTGTCCTTAGACGCTAAAGCATGGTTGGGTCTATCATCTCAAATGGAGATGAGCTTCCTGGTGGCTCTTGAATGACCTGTCATTCAGGCACTAGCTTTCGAAATTGTCTTTTTCTAATTAGCAATTGCATTTCATATGGTGCTTTCTTTATAAGATGCTTTGTTTTCGTCACCAAATCCTGCTCACCAGGGGAAAAATAAAGATCGAAAATGATCTGCAATGAGAATGTTAGATAGTCCTCCCAAGCTGAAAAGAGAGCTTCTTTCTGAGCACCAGTCCAGCACCATTTCTCTTCCTGTCTACATAAATTCTCCATGTGTGTTTTCTAGAAAGAGGATTTTTCTAGGGCTCATGGGAATAAAGATGAGTCTGGAGCATACACAGCAGGAAGAACTGCATGTCTGGGACATTTAGTTCTTCCACAAAGCCTGGCTATTTATAAATGTTTGCCTCTGTCTAATTTTAGACGTGTCTGTCTAATTTTAAATAGTACAGCCCTTTAGGCACCAACCGTGACTAATTGTATGTTTTGAAGAGTACTTAGCGCTTGGTTGGTGCTCAATAAATGTTAAATAATTGACAATGTTAACAATAATCATATTTGTAAGCATGTTGAGCAAGACTGTTCTGAAATATGTTTCAGTGATGCACTCGTGCGTTGTTGGCAGGCAAACAACGTACAATGAAAATAACACCAACTGGTCTTCTTGTTTTTTTCCAGGAAGGAAAAAAAGGAGAAACTTGGTGATGTTCAAACTGATTTTAGGGCCCATGGTACACAGAATAATGGGCTCCCCAAATGCCCATGTCCTAGTCCCCAGAACCTGTAAATATGTTAAGTTGCATGACAAAAGTTGATTAAGGTTGCTATGCAGTGGCCCTTGAAATGGAGCATTCTTGGTAGTGACTACCCTTCAATCATCTTAAGGCACATTTTTTTACATCTTTAATCTTTCTGAAGTTGGAGTACATTTGACAATGATGGTAAGTCATCATTTGATAATATTTTTTCTCCTTTAGCTGGACATGATATAATGCAAAAAGAGATAGATAATATGTTCTAACAAATGCAATCTTGCATTTTACTAAATATGCTATTTAAACTGGAGATTAAAAATTTTGCATGTCAACTTGAAGATGTGTCTGGAGATACTGGTCTTCGAAAATCTGCAACTGTGGGAGCTACCTTTTTTGTTGACCACAAATGCAAGCCATTCCTGCAGAAGCTCAACATTTGATTTATTTTTTAGGGGTGAGAAGGATAATAAATTTTAAAAGATATTCATCATTTTAGTAATCATTAATCATTTTATTAATCATTAATAATATTCATGTGTATAACTATGTGTGTTTAACCACATTTTACTCACAGCTTCTTTGGGTGCAGGTAACTATGATCATTGCTTAAAGCAGCCAAGGAAATACTGTGAATTGGAAGGTGATGGTGTGAAACTCTAGCATTCAGAGTGCTCGACACAGACTGGGAATAGAACTAGAAAAGACATTTTCCCAGCTCCCTCATGCATGGGTCTTAGATTTCTCCTCCCAGTTTTCTCTTCCATCTCTCCTGCTTCCATGGCAGAAAGCCATCACCGATCACCCCAGTGCGTGCATATGGCCTCAATCCTGAAACTAAACCATCTTTCAGCTGCACAACCCACAGCTCACTGACCCACAGCTCCCCGCCCCTAACAGGAGAGTTCTGCCTGACAGCTCAGCTAAGAAGCTTGCTCCTGACCCAAACAGCTGACTTAATGGATGATCTTTTATGCCATACATGCATCACTGGGGGCAGAAAGGGTCACAAGTGGAGGCAGATCCTGAACTAGGGCTGTGAACAGTCAGGCAGCGATAAACACACCTCAAGTCAGCAATAAAAACGGCTAACACACACGCCTCAAACACATTAACTCAGTGCAGCCTGGAGAGGCAGGTATTGATAGCTGCACTTTGCAGATAAGGGCGCTTGAATAAATTGCCCAAAGTCAGGTGTCTGATAAGTCAGAGCCTGGATGCAAACCTACTGGAATAAACTGCCTCAGCAATTTCGTTTCTTTGCAGCTAGACTTGCCATGACAGCACTCGGCCTGGGGGACGTGTATCATGAGTGGGCATCTCATAGAGAAATGACAGCTAATGGTGTTTATCCTATGACTCAAGACCACTGGACATTTTGAAAATTAAGAGACAGGGAGAGAGAAACAATAGCATTTGGCTGCACTTTAGATGATATTTTCTACACTCTAGAATCCAAAGAAATACATCTTCAAGTCCATTTCGCAGAAACTAGAGTTCTAAAGATGGAGTTACTTGTCCAAAGTCTCAGCAAGGAGGTGAGTAAACTTGGACCTGTGGCCTTTCCCCTACATCCCTCTAACAGCTTCATGCCAAAAGCAGGAAGGTGGCATCCAGGGCAGAGAATAGTTCAATCATGAACTAAACTCAACTTCCTTGAAGCAAAGTCAGGTTTCAAAACTCACTTTGAGATATGTATTTGGTTAATCTGATTAAACATGTTTACTCTCTATTTCCTTTAGCTTATAAAAACATTAATCCAACCGTCCCCAGATTCTGTTTTCATGATTGAGGTTTCTACTGAAACCAGGAAAAGCGACGACAATTCTTTCCTTCAGTTACAACTGCATGATCAAGTTCATTTTGGTTCGGCCCTTCCTTGTAGCTAATTCTTTGCCTGTTTACTTAGCAGATGAATGTTCAGGCACTCACAGAAGAGAAGTTTAGCTCTTAAGCATCAAATCCCAAGGGAGACTGTTCACATGGTGCATTGATGGACTCACATCAGTGAGCTCCGGGAGGCTGACCAAAAAATACCAGCTCTTGCTAGGCGCTTCTCAGAGCTAACACACCAACTTGGTGTAGCCAATCCAAACGTCAGGGCAGAAATCACCTGTCACCCTTGAATGGAGACAGCACAAACTGCTTGCGCTCAGGCTAACTCTGAAAGCATCTCTGTTTACTTAGATGTCTTCTTTGTTATTGTTCACTCATGCTTTCACCTGGCTCTTAATACATTTGCTCAGCTGTTATGGAGAATACGTCTCATGGTGGATGCAGGATGAGTGTACAGACATGAAATCAGAAAGTGACTGGGCCTGTGTGTTCCAAAAATGTCAGTGGAGAAGTGGTACCTGCCCAGCTGGACTTCCTCTGAACCTGCGACTGATGGACCCACCATCAAGTGGAGGGGGGGGGGTCTGAGGTGCACTGGGATTGCTGTGAGCCAAACCCAGCACAGGGCTCCTGTGAGCGATGTCATCTCATGCAATGTCTTGACTTCCTGAGGGAGTCTTACTGAGCAGTGAATTCCAGACAAGGAGAAAGAGGCGAAGAGAAAGTGAACAAAAAGAAAGCCAACAAAACAAAGTCAACAGAGAAACACCTGGAAAGTGGTCTTGCTGTGAGGGAAAACAGGCCCTGAACAATTCCCCAAAGCCCATGCCCATAACGTCACCACAAGACAACAGGACCCTAATGGGCCCTACAGAGGAACAGGTGACTAATCAATTATCAATAAGTTATCAAAAGCCCTTTCTGGACACCCTCCCCTAGGATGTGCTGAGGAGAATCTCATTAGCTGAGCTGCAGCTCCTGCATGGACTCTTCCTTTGCAAGTTCAGACTCATCTTGACTGGATTTGCCAGGTTATTCTACCAAGATGCCATCGTCCTGGGTCATGTCCCTCCTATGGCCTGTCACCCATGATAATATTTCAGAGCCCAAACCTGTGTGGCAAGAACAGAGACTGAAGGTTCCTGTGAGGGCATCAAAGAGTATTTGGAATGACAGCAAGAAACCAAGGCAGAGCTGGACAGAGAGGCGACGTGATCTTCGAAGGGCGCCTCGGCCAAGAGATAATAGATGTAGAAACCTTTCAGAAAGCTCCTTCGCAGAGAGGAGGCCCTTGGGTGTCTGCCAGGGGTTAAAAAGAGAATCTGGCTGAAGAGATGAAAGCAGCGTCTTGTCGTAAGGGGAGACCTCCGTGCAGGCACCCAGAACAGGCACTCTGCAGGAATGTTCATGGGGGGAACGTGGCGAGGCAGCACCCCATCTTCCTGAGGGAAAGACCTGTTGCCCCAGCTTCTGGGAGTTTGTCAGGGGACGGCCTTCTGTGTCAGTCCTGTGGGCTGAGCACCTCAGCTGCAACCATCATAGCCCAGGCCACGCCCACCCCAGGCCACTAAGGCTGAGTCAGTCAGTACACAGCTATGAAGGCCTCCCCAGAGGGCCCTGCATGATCATCTGAAGACCCAAGCTGGTCAAGAGCCCCGGGAAGGGAAGGCTGTCACGGGGGGGCGGGGGGGGGGGCGGCTGGCCAAGGTTGTTGCTGGGCCTGTGTCCATCTCTACGTCTTCCTCTCTCCAGTCTGTGCAGCCATCTCCCTCCACAAGTGTGGACAGAAGCACCCCTCACCAAGTGCACCACACACTACGTAGGGTCTCGGAGCCTGCACCTAAGCCACCGGACCTGGACCTCCATGAACGAGATGCCAAGAGCAGACCAGAAAGCAGACATCCTCTTGCCTTAGCCAAGCTGCTCCAGCTAGCTCCAAATGAGATCAGGTCAAAATGGAGCAGAAGCCTCCAACCAGCAGGCCTCCAGAAAAAAAGTGGCATCTAAAAAATGCAGCTTCCACTACCCAGATTCTTACCAGGTTCGTATCATCCACGCAACACAGTTGCTAAAGTCACAAGCAATTTAACAACAGGGTTTTATTTACAAGGAAATTTAACCAGGAAAATGAAAAGTCTTTAATGCCACAAATGGCCAGTAATTAATTACCCCAAGTACCATTTAGTCCGAAAGTTCCAAACACATATCCAAGATGGTGCCCTTTGCAACTCCAAGCCTGAGGCAGACACTCTGCAAAGTCCAGTCTTTCTCCAGCATCTTCTCTCTCCAGCATTCCAAGCTGCTCCATTTCTCCAAGGCTCTTCAAACTTTTCCAACAGATGTGGATGCACAAATCAGCTTTCCAAATCCCTGTCCATCTTCAGGTACCAGCTTTCCAGCCCACCTTGCTGCAGTTCCACGCATTTCCTTTACCAGGTCTGTCTTCAGCAGCGTCTGGTCACACTCACCAGCCCTGCTTTCAGTGGCCACTGTCACCCCCAGCCTGCCATTCTGGCATCTGACTCCACACCGGCTACTTCTCTGCCAGTCACTCTCCCACCATGGCTCCTTGCCACTTCCAGCTCACTTTTCCAGGGGTTTTCCCCCAGCCTGGCCAAGTAGGCTATTCTATCAGCCACGATTCTAGCCTCTCTTCTCTCTTTCCTTTGATCTGCCCTTTTCCCGCTTCTCAATTCTCACAGGTCTATCTCCCAGACCTGCCCACTGGGGCATTTTGGCACTAATACCATGTTCAACTGCGCCACTACCCTATATCACAAGCAGTACAAACCCCTCCTCCTGGGGCTTGGAAACTGCATCAGTAGTAAGTCTGTCTAAGAGCTGAATCAACGCTGTTGATGAGCTGCTGTTACCAGTGCAATATTGCAGCCTTGGAAGCTGCAATATTCTTCCCTTCAAAAGAGTCACGGTGGTTTCTCATGAGCCATGACAACACCCAGGGTGAAGTGGGTTCGGCTCAACCAGATCTGCCTTCTTTCCAGTAAAGACCATGGAGCATCTTCCCAGGCACAGTCCTGGTTGCTAAGTGTGCAGACAAAAATAGTCCAGGTCTTATTGGCTCCCACATGGGCGAGGGGAAATGATACAGGGTGAGTTGGTTGGACGGGGCAGTTGAACATTGTACTGGATGCCATACTGCCCTGGTAGGCTAGGGCTGAGAGACAGACCCGTGAGAAGAAACAGGAAGTGCAAAAAGGGCTCACAAAAGAAGGAGACCGGAAGTGGCCCAGAGAGAGGTGTGGGAGATGCGAGAATGGTGGCCTGTAAAGAGGAGCCTGGAGTGACCAAGCTGGGCAGAAGGCCCTGGAAGAGTGAACTGGTGGTGACAAGGAGCCATAGTGGGAGAGTGGCCAGCAGAATAGCTGGTGTGGAGTTAGATGCCAGAACAGCAGGCCGGGAGTGACCAGGGGCTGCTGAGGGCAGGCCTGGTAGATGTGGTCAGATGCCACTGAAGTTGGGCCTGGAAGTGTGTGGCACCGCAACAAGGTTACATAGAAAGCTGGTACCTGGAGATGGCCAAAGGATGGGAAAGCTAATTTTGCATCAGCATTTGTTGAAGTTTAAAGAGCCTTGGAGAAGTGGAGCAGCTCGGAACACTGGAGAGAGAAGAAATAAAGAGAAAATGCAAGAGAAAGACTGAACTTTGCAGAGTACCTGCCTCAGGTGTGGAGGGGAAAAAGCACCATCTTGGACATGTGTCTTTGGGACCTTTGGGACTACAAAGATGACCAGGGTAAGATAACTGCCACTTGCGGCTTTAAGGACTTTTTGCTGGACTTTCTGTTTTCCTGGTTCATTTTCCTTGTTAATAAACCCTGCTGGTTAAATTGCATTTGACTGGCAGCTGCCACATGTGGGTGGTGAAAAACTGAAAGAATCTGGGCAGCAGAAGCCACATTTTGAGGCTTCTGCCCTAGTTTAACCCGATATCAGAATGACCTAGGAAACATGAACAGGATTACAGGGGGGCAAGAACATAACCTTTTTCCAGTTCAGGGTGCCTGGGGTCCAAGATGGCAGCTGGAAGAGAGGCTAGAACTAAGTTGCCTTCGTCATGTCCACCGAGTACAGCAGCACATGGGTACAGACCTGGGAGCTGGCCTTTCCCCATCTACCTTGATCACCTTCTAGTTCTTAGCAAGCAACTTACCGACCCTCTCCTGGTCTCAATCTCCTCCACTCTAAGATGGTGATTGTATTCACTTGTTCCAGCTTCCATAAGGAACTGTCACAGCCTGGGAAGCTTAAACACAGGATTCTATCTCTGTTACACTTCTGGAGACTGGCACTGCCAAGGCAAAGATGTTAGCTGAGCTGGGTTCCTCGCAAGGGCCTTTCTCCTGGCCTTGAGGTGGCCATCACCACTCTGTCCTCCTATGGTGGGAAAACAGACGAGTAGACTCTGCAGCATCTCTCCTTGTAAGGATGCTGTTCCCATCAGGAAGCCCCCGCCCTCCATGATGACCCCATCTAAACCCAGTTGCCCAAAGCCCCACCTCCAAACTCCAGCATTTCGGGGCCAGGCTTTTGGCAGTTGCACTTGAGAGCACCCAGCTCAGCCCACAGCAGCGGTGCACATGGGTTGTCCTTGTGCAATCCTCATGAAGGGGACATGAGTCCCCACCCATGCCGAGAGCAGCGCCCTCATGGATCACATCTATTCAACAATGCGGCAGTTAGCAGTTATTATTAAAGCCATGGGAAATAGCGTCAAAACTAGGAAATGTCAAATGCATCAAGTCCCTCCTTATTGGGGCTGTGTCCTTTGGGGCATATTGTTTCGAAAAGAAGAGAGAAAATGAGCTTATTCTTGAGAACTAAGAAGTCCATTTTTATGCAAATAGTGGCTTGGTGAACCCCTTTGCCATCCATTATTACTAAGGTGAAAATCTCCCACCTCTTTATACCTTTGCCTTTCTGTCTTTCCCTCCTTTCTCTTCTCTCCTTTGTGGCCAAATGCCTGACAATGTCAGAAACAAGTCCACTTAGGGGGATTACCCCTGTTCAAGTGTATTTAGCTTTTAATCCCCCAGGGCACCAGCAGGTTGAAATATAAGACATCATAGAGAAGGAAGAATGTAACAGGGTTAATCTGGGGGGGAGAGGTGAAAGGGTGAAGTGGAACTCAAAGGCAAAGGCAAGCCATTGCAGTGGGATGAGCTTTACGAGGGAGAAACAATGGTTAATTTTTCAACATGACTCTCAGAAGCTGTCATTGGGCTTGAAAATAACGCTTTTATTTTTTGCTTCCTTTTATACCTTCCCTAAACTTCAGTTGATTTTCTTCTGGGATAGGTTATTGGAATAAGTTTGCATCTAGGAGATGTGGTATCAATGCCCTTAATTAAGTAAAAAAAGATTTTGAAATCCCACAAGCTGAAAGAAATAGGGTCTTCATCTCTTCTTGGAATGTTTTAAGTCTCATTCTATATGCAGCTGCTGAATTCACTGGCAATTATCCACAACCAGTTTACAGGGTTTGTTGCCATTAACATAGCCATTCTCACTATAACTAGACTATAAAGGTGACAGCTCGAATCTCTAGTTCTCTGATCCTCTCCCTCTTTCTATTTATTTTCTGTTTGGGCCTCCTTCCCCTTTAAGGGTCAAAAAAAGTTGTGATCATTGCAATCGATGCTAATTCAAGCATGGGGAGGAATATATTTTTAATAGTTTTATTAAGGTGTACTTGTCAGTTCAACAGGTTTAGTATATTCACAACTGCACAGCCATTTCCACTCAGTTCAGAATGCTTACTTCAGGCTGAAAAGAAATGCCTTCCCCCTTCCCCTGATTCTGGCACCCGCTAATCTACTTTCTGTCTCGATAGATTTGTCTTCTTTCAGTCTTTCATTGCAAATAGAATTATGTAACATGTGGTCTTTTGATAACCTCCTTCTTTCCCATAACAAATGTCTTCAAGATCTCATATACTCTTGACAGGGTATAAATTGACTCAATATTTGGAGGAAAATGTGTCCATATAAGTCAAAATTTTAAATGCAGATACTCTGACTTTCAAATGTTATGTCTAAGCATTAATCCCCCACAAATATCTCCACACCAGAAAGATAGCTTTACAACAAAAACACTCATTGCAGCTTTGAAAAGGTTGAGAAAAACCTGAAATCCCGTAGTTGGAGGCCTGGGAAACCACATTGTGGTTCAAAGCTACAGCAGGGTGCTGGACAGTTAGCACAAAGTGAGTCAGCACTGTGTGGTCATGGACATGGTGTGGACAGTTCCTAGTCTCTACATATTCTGCAGGTGACAATAGCAAGGAAGAAAACTGTGTACAATTGACTCCACCTGTGTTAAGAGTTGATGCATTTATGTGTGTGCTTCTATATGCATTTTCACAGGTGTGTGTCTGCACACATAGTCACATACTTATCTTTATACTTGTAAATGTACATTAGAGGACAAAATGGAGGGGATCTCTGGTAACATGTCTAAAATATGGCTGCCAGCAGTTATCTCCAGGGAGGGGAAATGGGAAATAGGGGGCCAAGGGACAGGAAGATAAAGAGAGGAAGATTTTTTTCATTCTGTGCTTTGGGTATTGTCTGAACTTCATTTACCAAATATAAATACCAAATCCAAATATGTATACATATGTATTTTGTGTATATATATGTGTATAAATATGTGTATAAATATGTATATATGTATTTTGTGTATATATATGTGCATTTTGTGTATATATGTATATGCCTATATATAAATTATTAGGTATATATCTATATATAGGTATATATGTGAGTATATATAGGTGTATATATATAGATATATATATATATATACATGTTTACCTATATCTACACATGTATGTATTTGGATTTGGTATGTATATTTGGTAAATAAAATTCAAACAAAACCAAAAAACAATACCAAATACAAATACATATATAGAGATGTATATATATATAGATATACATATATATCTATGCATATATAGTATATACATGTATTGTATTTGGTATTTATATACAATAAAATTTATTATATTTGCTACCACATACATATATATAGGTTTATATGTGTGTGTGTGTGTGTGTGTTTGGATTTAAGAAGGTGTCTAAAGTCACTCGGTGAGTTACTAATTCATGCCAATTCACTCCCCTGTACACATGTACCTATAGATGTCTATACCTATACCTACATATACCAAATATGTACATATATATGTATATATAATATATGTAGGTATTTGGAAGCAGGTAAAATGGAGATGGCATCATTCAAGCTGAGGTGGCCACATGGGTACATCAGGGCCTGGGAACCAACAGAGAACCCCACAGTCTCTCCTGTGACACTTTGTGGACCCCACTGGTCCAACTGTATCCAGAACTGACACCCCAGGCGGAGGGAACCAGCGTCCGGGGAGCACAATGCTTGGGACTTCAATGTTTTTGCCCTTCTCTTCCCAGAGGCCTGTTGTTGATTGCTCTGTGCTTTACCTGTCAGTTAAGGTGACCACACCACTTTGATATCCAGGACTGAAGAGTATCTCCGAGCTGGGCCCTGAACAGCCCCTCCCACACTGTCTCACGAAGGCTTTGGGCCAGCTCACACGTGGAGGAGCGCTTCCCAGCTCTATTTTCCCAACGCAGCACCTTGGAAGAGGCTGCCTATCTTTATCTCAATGTTCACCTGACCTTGAGGGGAGCCCAGCCGGCCTGTGCTGTCTCACATGCACGAAACACTGACCCCAAGTGGGAGAGAAGGTCCAGCCACGTCCTCCGTTACCCTCTGCAAAGTCAGCCACTTTCGCGCTGGCTTCATTTCGAGACCATTGCCTTCCTCGGAGCTGGGATGTAAGTCAAGGACGCAGTGAAAGACAGATTGTGTAACTTTTGTTTTTAAAGAGGGTGTTTAATTATGAAGGCATGATTAATATTTCAATACTGTTTATAATGGCTTCGTTTATTTTGTTCCGCTAATAAGAAATTAGAAATTCTGTCTCCGTAGCCAAAATCTGATATAACTCCTCCCCAGCTGCACAAAAGACTCTCTGTTGCTCTCAAGAATTAAAATGTCAATACTCCCCATGCATTAAAATCCCCCCGTACGTACTTGACACCTCTTAAGATATCTCTCCAAATTGCTTCAGTAAAATCGAGCATCAAAGACCAGTGAGAATATCCGTTTTCCTTCCTGTTTGAGTAACACCTATTAAGACGGGTAGTAATTAAAAGCAAATCATAATTTTTTTAAACCTTGAGGGAAGCTATTGCTGTGTTGCTGCAAACATGGGCTGTTGGAATGTTAGCTCACACCTACATGAGCTGCAATTAGTCATGAAACAGCAAACTCCGGTGACCTTCAATGCAAAGCCTGGCCTAAGAAGAATTCAGCAAGAACAGCCCCAAGCAAGCCTCTTTCTTCTGCACCTCACCAGCCCCTGCCTGACTGGGGTGCTGCCTGCTTTGTTTCTGGAGCATTGCTGCACCCCAGTGTGGGGAAAGGACTCATCTGTCATGCATACAGCTTAGCAGACAGATCAGAAGCCACTGTCCAGAGGCCCTGCATCCTCAGCAAAACCTGGACCTTGAGAGATCCAGCACGTGAAAGGAGACCCACTGAAGCTAGCTTTGGGGCTCTAAAGATGAATGTCTTTTGAGAGCTCCCACTGGTGAAGCTTCAAGTCCTCCTCCCCTTCCCAGCGGCCATTGCCCTAGACAGACATGATCTTTCTCTGTGATTTCAGTTGTCAAGAGGAATGGAGGTTGGAATGAGGGGGTGAGCCGTCTTCTGGGTTGTTCTAAGCTAGTAAAGAGTCAAACCTGCATCCAACAGCTGGATAAGAGAAAGGGTCATGTAGAAAATAACATCTCCTGCCCACTGGGGAGAGACCCAGCATGAATGAGTAGCTAACCCAGTGGCTTTCGATGCCATCTCAAATAGTATCACTAGGACCAAGGAGGCTGGGGGATAGAGGGGAGGTCAGGGCACGGGGTGAGGAAAACGAAAGTGCTTTAACCAACTCCAGCATAAAGACCAAGTTTGGGTCTTCGTGGAGTAGAGCCCGACAACCAAGAAACTTCCACGCAAGCATCAAAGCAACTCCACCCAGCCTCCAGAGCCCCTCTGCACAAACCAAGCTTGTGTCAAAGACGTATGTGGGGGCTAGAGCTTTGCCCCCCAATAGGAGTGAACAACAAAGTTTAGAAGACACCAAAGTCCGGAAGATTTTATGATAGCATGGATGGACTTAGAAGAACTCATATTAGCAGAAACAAGTCAAAAGGAAAAAGACAGAAACCAAATGGTTTCACTGCTATAAGGACATGGGAAAGATAAACAAAAATCCATGCAAAAAAGTCAAAACAAGCCAACAACCAAATTGAAGTACACAACTTGGGGTTCGGGGGACAGAGTGGGAACAGTCACGGAGGGGGAGTGAACCCCAGAGATCACAGAGATGTGAAATTTATATATAAATAATTTTTTTAAAAAAAGAAGACACCAAAGTCCGGAGACTCTGAGTCAGCCCATCAGGGCTGGGCCTGGACTTGGCACTTTTTGGCATCTCCCTCGCATCTTCTGAAAGGTACCAGGTTGGAGAGTTCTGGAACTCAGAGCAGGCATCCTCCCTTCTTACCTAGATGATGGGCCAAGGCCTCCTAAATGCCCCTGGTCTTTGTGAACCTGCAGTTGATCCTTTGAATGTGCTCTAGTAACTGATTTCTTCCCTGCATCATGTTTGCTGAAGAGCAATGAGAAACGAAATGCAGGAGATATGAAAAGAAGTTACCGTCAGAAATTAGCATTTACTATTTTGTTGTCGTTCCTCCCAGGTGTTTCCTTGTGCACAGAACACATATCTGCAAAAATGGCCTCCTGTTCAGCTGGGCCTCTGCAATCTCCCTTCCTCCGTCAGCAGCGTAGTTCATCCTTGAGCAACATTCATGTCTGAACGTCCATGCAGACGTGTTCCCATGATAACGCTGGTAAGGCAGCCCTGGAACCCCAGGCCTGGGGGAGTTGATATGGCCTCCCTGGTTGGGTGCAAATGGTTCAGCTCCCTCCTCTGTGTCCACCCCCCTCCGGCCCCAAACATGGGCAGGGCTTGGCAAGAGTCTCTCAGGGCTGGTAGGGGTACTGCAAGCCAGACTCCAGATGCATCAGCCCTAACACCCCGCGAGCTCCCACAGCTTCAGCCCCACCAGGTTGGCAACTGGGCCTCTCCCTCCTCCTCTCCCCTGGTGGTTTCTGTCTTATTTCTTCTTTCTTGCTGCACCAACGACCCTTTGGTTTGCATTTCTCCTGCCAGGTGGCCAGACCCAGTGTAAAACAGCGAGGCTCCCAGTCAGTGGCGGTCCACAGACCCTTTACTCAGGGACGGACATAGTCCAGCGTTGTGACTCATGGTCCATTCAACGTGACACAAGGACTCCGACTGAAGTTCAAAGCTGCAGGTTTATTACAGCTGCACCCGGGTCCCCAAGCCAAGGTGACAAGAGAGACCCGAGCAGTCTCTGTGACAACCTTTTATAGGGCAACGCCACCCCCACTGCCACCCCCCGCTCTGAAGCAAGCAAGCAGGTGTAGGACACGTTCCCATGTCCCAAAATGGTGGGACACGTTCCCATAATTTCCATGCTGACATCCATCATCCATCAGGGGGACAATGCTGGTGTCCATCCTCCATCAGGAAGACTAAATGGTAGTCAGGAACAACCAGGAATATGGGGATGCAGACAGAGGCTGTGGGGGCCAGTCAGCCATGGCGGGTCCTTTCCACCCAGTGCAGGGAGAGGACGCTGGCTTCAATGTGGAGGTTGTAAGCAAAATGGAGTCACTTTGGTTCATCTGTCCCCAACATCCAGCACTGCTAAGTCTTCCCTATGATTTTCTTGCTATCATTTTTCTTGCTCTTCCTTTACTGCAAGAAGACAGCCTAGAATTCACATCCACACAAAAGAGGCCTTAAACAACCCTTGATTATTGACAAAGCATCTTCTAGTTCTCAGCAGGTCAAAAGTCTTGCATGGATCTTCAACAGCACAGACACTCGGTCTCCTTAACTCACATTGGCACAGGAAAGCTGGGCATGGCACACACATTTCCAGGCCAGTAAATGCAGAATCATATGCTTTCTCTGGCTGCTGAGAGTGGTTTGGTCATTAAGCTTTTTTTTTATTAATTAATTAATCTATTTATTTTACATGGGTTCTCCCACCACCTTATCACCCCTGCTCCATTGTCTTAATCTTTTGTGTCCAGAAATAAAGCCATGCATGTATGGTCAACTAATTTTTGACAAAGGGGCTAAAACAGTGGAACAAGGATAGTCTCTTCCATAAATGGTGCTGGGAAAATGAGATTGCTCCATACGAAAAAATGAAGCTAGACCACTCCCTCACACCATGTACAAAAATCAACACCAACACCAAATGGACTTTGTAATAAGACCTGAAACCATAAAATACATAGAAGAAAATATGGGCAAAATACTCCAATATGTGGTATATATATATATATATATGTGGTATATATATATATATATATATATATATATATATATATACCATGGAATATTACTACTGAAAAAAGGACAAATTGGACAATTTTATGATAACATAGATGGACTTAGAAGAATTCATATTAGCAGAAACAAGTCAAAAAGAAAAATACAGAAACCTACTATACAGGACATGGGAAAGATAAACAAAAATCCATGAAAAAAGTCAAAACAAACCAACAACCAAATTGAAGTACACATCCTGGGTCGGGGGACAGGGTGGGAATGGTCGGGGGAGGTGAACCCCAGAGATCACAGAGATGTGAAATTTATATATAAATGAATTATTAATTTTTAAAAAAATTTTTAAAAAACACTCCAATTCCTACATCTCAGAAACCTCTTTCAGGATATATCTATGGATGTGAAAAAAAATGAAGGAAAACATTTAAAAATTGAAGGAAAACATAAATAGCTAGGACTACATCAAAGGCACTGTGCTTTTAACCAATTCTTTATTTTAAAATGGAGCATTTACATGGTCGCCTAGCAGAGATCTTGTTCTTATTATTCTAGTGTTTTTATGTCTTTGTTGGTTTGGTTAAGTTTTGTTCTGCTATTAAACAGAAGATTGGGATGAACCACATGGAACAGAGATTTTTATAAATTGACCTATTTCCTTGGCACACATTTCTAAAAATAAATATGTGGATCAGTGTGTCCATTCATTGATAGGTATTGCTAATCGGCCTTCTAGACCAGTCCTCCAACACCACTGCTTGGAAGCGTGTTTCTGTAATTCTTCACCAACACGGGGCATGGACAGTTTTTAAAAGCTTCTTCAATCTAGAAATGAGCATTGGAATATATTTTATCTATTTTAGTTTGTTGTTCATATTTCTCACCTACTTCATTGGACATTTGCATCTTTTCCTTTTTTTTTTTTTTTTTTTTTTTTTTTTTTTTTTTTTTTTTTTTTTTTTTTTTTTTTTTTTTTTTTTTTTTTTTTTTTTTTTTTTTTTTTTTTTTTTTGTCTGTTTTCTGTGATGTAACTTCTCCTTATGTGTCTGAGCCATTTGTTTATCAAGGCTATTAAATTGTCTTCGGTTTGTCCTTTTGAACTTTTTGAAAGTTTTTCAGCTTTTGTCCTTTTGACTTAGATCAGTGAATGGTGGCCTACAACTTTTAAACCTTTCTACAATCTAATCATCAGACCTCTTCTGTATGACCTTGAACTTTTTCATATCATCTTTCGATATTTTCTCCAAGTTAAAACTCTATATTTACCTGTCTTTTCTAAGACCTTATGGTTTCATTTTTTTATGCAATTAAAATGTTGTAGCTAATTAACTTTGAAAGCTTAAATATGATGGTGCCACACCCCTCCTTAAATCCCTCCCAGACTGCCTCTCCAGTGCCTCTAGGATTAAGTTCAAGTCCCTTCATGCCTCTCACATTATCTGGTCACCCTCTAGCTTCTGGTGCCTTTCATCTTTGCTCTCAGGCTTCTTTTTGTCTTTCTAGAATCCACGACAGGACTCCGTCTCCCCTCCACAGACAGCCCGTTACTTCAAGACCTGTGACAGTGAGAACCAAGGTTGCTTGGATGGCTCCAGCCTACAACACAGCCCTTGGAAGAAAACAGACCTTCCTAACTATTTGCTGAAAGAATAAATAAAACATTAACTGCCTGGAAAAGCCCTCCCATGCCTCAGGGGAAAATCTGCTTCTCTATTAAGTTCCTAAAGCACAACTTTCTGATTATGGCACTATCATAGCATATAGTGACATTACAAGTGACCGGACCTATAACTGCCTGTCTCCCGTCAGGTTCCATCAGTACCTTCTCCCTCACTCCTGAAAAAAGGTGGGACTTTAAACAGGCACTTAGGACATCCTGTTAAATGCAGGTAAACAGAGAAATAAATTACATACACATTATTGTTATCTTGTTATCTCAGTATTTAATCAATATAAGTACCACTGAGATTTATTTTAATTTTTTAATTGGTTGCACATATATATATATTTCTTTACAATTTTATCACTTGTAAAATGGAACTATTCATGCATATTAAATGTAGTTATTTTAAGAATAAGCAACTTTTAGAAGTTAATCAATAAAATTGCAGTGGCAATAGGAGATACAAGCAACATTCTCGATGTAATGAGGTGAAACATAACAATGTATATTGAGAAAAGAAGGTAAATGCAGTGGTACTTGGAACTGATAAAATTCTCTGTAAAAAGGAAACAAACCATTCGATGAATAAGGTGATTCAGTATATGATATTAGAGAAATAAATGAACCAAAGCCAGTGTTGATTGTAAGTTACTGAAAATGTCAAAATGTTAATTTTGAGGGCTAAAGGAGATGCTTCTCACAATAAAATTGTGAAACACCAAAAAAAAAAAAAAAAAAACTCCAAACAAACAAAAAAACTCAGATAAATCCTGATGAGTCTCCTGCTTGGCAGTTCTGTCTTGGATGTGTCCAGACACGTCCTGGTATTAAGGAATAAAGACTTCCACCATCTTGAAACAACTAAATTATTAGGTGATACTGTTTGTTCCCAGGAAAAAGCTACCATCATCAACCTGGGGTCAGAACAGTGTGCCATGAAAATAGCATCTCAGGATGTTACTGTAAAGGGTCAAAAAACGTGTCCCCAGACCAGAAAGCCTCTCCTTGGCTCTGGATCTACTCACCCACCACCTTGAATGTAAACAAACAAACAAACAAAACAAACAAAAAGAAAAGGTCTTCAGTCATCAAAGGAGAAAAAACCAAATTACTTCTCATCAAAGGAGGCCCCGTTGCTGGTCGTGGGTGTCTTCCACAGCAGTTTGAGACCAAACAGTAAGGCCATGTGTCCTTGTAAATGCTCCAGAGAAATGTCTGCTCCACTTGGGTCTCTTCCCAGCAGCCCCTCACTCAAGATGCCAGGCTCAGACCCTGATGATGCAAGGCATGTCCACTCCAGCCTGTGGCGTCCACACGACAGGGCACTGGCCCCCGTGAGGGTCCCAGAGATGCAGTGCCCAGCAGATCCAGGCCTTTCTGTTACCCAGGATGGGTGTTACCCCCATTTTAATTTTTGTTACTGAGGGTTCTCCTGCCTGCATACAAGCAGTTGCCCAGAGATCAAACCTTAGCAATAGGGGTAAGCAGAGGTTTATTTACAGAAAAGGGGAAAAACAGAGTCTAATATCCACACCCACAGAAGTGTCCCAAAGAGAAAGGAATCCCACCTCTGCTCCTCAGGGAGCTGCATCGGGTTCACCTCAGTCTTTGTGGACCTCAGTCCGAAATTGCCAAGTCACCTCCTTGTCCTTTGGTCTCTGTCACTCCTGTCAGCATTAGGTGAAGCCCCCAATACGAGGCTCAGTTCAGATCTATCGGGGTGCACGGTGGCTCAGCACTGCATCAGGGTCGCTTCTCCTCCACCTCACACAGCTCCTGACCTTTCAGGGCCCAAATGCTGGGAGAGCCCCAGAAGACTCAGCTTCTGGGTCCTTTTCCTCCAGGCCCCAAAACCTCTGAGATCTGTAAACTCACCTCCATTCTCCTTCCCAAAAGTTCATGTCCCAGTCTCTGCTCCTGTCTTTTTATTGTCTCTCCCCTCCTGAAAACCAGAGGCTCCAATTTCCCTCTACACACCCTCGTGTTGATTCATTTTCTCTTCCCCACTGGAATTTGCTGCAAAGTAAAAGAAGGAAGCACCTTGCCCTGTTTAGGACATTTTTTACCTCTGTGTTTTCCAGACACAGCTAATACAATGCCTACATTTTATTACTAACACACTGCCCACATTGGGGTCACGGCTTCAGCTCCAAAAAGAACTATGGGGGAACCAGAGTAGTGATGCACCCCTGGGCCCGAATCTAGTCACCGCCCACTGATATCATCAAGCTCTTGCCGTGATGGCTGACCCAGTATCCCCAGGTTCACTGAAACACAAAACAAGCAAAAAGCTCTGGAAAGGCTAGGAAATTG
The DNA here is from genome assembly GCA_004024945.1 of Uropsilus gracilis. Classification (NCBI taxonomy): domain Eukaryota; kingdom Metazoa; phylum Chordata; class Mammalia; order Eulipotyphla; family Talpidae; genus Uropsilus; species Uropsilus gracilis. The sequence continues at coordinate 8,100 of PVHY01012442.1, read as the reverse complement.
AGACAGGCACTAAGGCTAACTGAAACTGGGTGTACAGACAGGGTCCCCCCAAAACTAAACACAAATGCAAGCACAAAAGAAGGCCACTCTCTGTGGGCTCTTCCACCCACCCACACAGCTGCAAGAGGCCTTAGGGTTTAGCCACCCTGAGGTTCATTCCTCTAGGAAAACAAAGATTCAGTCAGCCACAGGGGCAGCCATCTTCCCAGTCCATGACCAGGGGTGTTGAGGTGGCAGCAATGCTCAGCGGGGGTGGCCTGGAGAACCCTGTCCACCAACAGCTGGAGACACCAGGTCCAGGGCCTTCGGTGACCCTCAGGCAATCTCGGAGACAAGATGGGGCCCAGTCTGCAGAGGTCTCAGTTTCTCTTCCTCGGGGGTCAGTCAGCTGCGGGGTGTGGCTGCTGGTCCCCTTCCTTGTCCAGAGGCCAGGAACAGGGCTGGCCTCAGGGCTAGAACAGTCCTCACATGCAAACTCCAAGGCTCCCCTGCCATTCCTTCTCTGTTCTCGCTGAGGCTCTGGGTCAGGTGTGCTCTGGAGACTCTTCTGCGAGTTGCAAGGCCCTGCTCACATGGAGATATTGGCCTAAAGCCACCTCTGGGGGCCCACCCGAGGGACCCACCCAATTAGCAATGGGGTCACACCCTAGAGAGCCCTTGATTAGATTGAGATGAAGACCACTGCCCCTGCCTGCTCCTGCCCAGGGACAAAACAGTAGGACACTGACCCCCCCACTCTGCTCCCAGAAGGACTCCCTTTACATGCCTCCCTGTCTCTGGAAGCCACTGTAGACAATGAGCGATGTGTCCATTCTAGACAGTCTTGCTTTGTTGCCCAGGGAACCTCAGGCTCACGTTGCCCGGGGTACCATGAACTCAAGTAATCCCCAGCCTCAGCCTCCCAGGTAGCTGGGATGACAGGCACATGCCACCATGCCCAGCTATTTCTTGGGGACTAGGTCTCGCTATGTTGCCACGGGCAGGTCTCAAACCTGCAGACTCGAATGATTCCTAGTCTCAGCCTCCCTTCCTAGGCTGGGATTACAGGCACACGCCACCATGCCTGGCTATCGATTAGGCCTCCATTCCTCTGCCCAGATGACTCTGTGACTACTGTTTCACTTTTACTATGTTACAAATTGGCTCCAATAGCCAGGCATGGTGGCGTGCATCTGTAATCCAAGTGCTGGGAGGTAAGAGGCCAGGGATTGCTTGAGTTTGCAGGTTCGAGACTACCCCAGGCAACATAGAGAGACCTGGCCTTGAAAAAGCAACCAGGTGAGGTGGCAGGCTCCTGTAATCCCAGTTACATGGGAGGCTAAGGATCATTTGGGTTGGCAGGATCGGGACTACCCCAGCAACATAGCAAGACCTGGTCTCAAAAAAAAAAAAAAAAAATTGACTCCACTTAGTTGGCTACAGACAGAACTTGAGTTTTCTTGGGTGGCAGCCATGGTCCTAAGCCCTGACATTTAGCCGACCCTGGACTTGTCATTTTACCACTTGGAGGCTCCTCTTTCTCATCTGCACAGGAACAAGGGGGTGGGTGGGTGCGAGCGCCCAGGTTCCTTTCCACCTCAGAACCATCTCTAATCATCCTTTCTAGGGAAATGGAAACAAAGAGACCACCCAGGACGAGAAGGGAGTGCCCCTCTCCTCTGCCCCTGTGACCCTACCTCCGTCAGTCATCCTGCCACAGATGAGGCAGAGACAAGGCACAGAAACCCAGCCACACAGACAACAAGTGGCAGCAATGGGTGAATTTGGGGTTTCTACAAAAAAGAACCATCTTTTTTTCATTTCTTAATATCACATATTAGGTTTTAGTGGTCAGATGGGGCTTCAAAACAGAGGTTTTTTTTTTTTAATTTTGTATTTTCCATACAATATTGGTCACGTGTGTGTGGTTATTGTTTCCCTTAGGTGTGGCCCTCCCTTCCGCATTGTCCCCCACCCTACCCCCTTCCCCCTCTGGTCTCTCCAACTCCTCACACTACAAGTCACTGGTCCATGCTTGGCCCACTGGTCTCTCTTTCTTTGGAACTCTGTCCTCCTGGGTGTGGACTCACCCTCCTGGACAGCACAGACCAGGCTGCTCAGGGGTCCAGGGGAGGCTGAGGGGGTGGGGTCAGGCCGAGCATGTCAGGAACTTGTTGTAGGGCAGCTGTGTGGTGGCTTCTCCAGGCTACATTCTGGTGTCCGTCACCTGGTGCTGGTTCTGTGCTGTGTGGTTCTGATGTCTGGGTACGGGAGCCCAACTCCCAGCCACTGGCGGTGGAGATGTTCCCTGCTGGGGACAGACTTCCCCAGGTGGCAGGTCCAGCTCTCTTCTCTCTTGTGTCAGCAGTTCAAGCATAAGTGTTTTGGAGCTGGAGCCTGTTTATGTTTCTCTTATCCATCTATTCCTGTGGTGCAATGCATGTCTTCTAGTCTTCTTAAGTGCTAGGTTAGCTACTATCCATCTATATCTACGTCTATATCTGTGCGTGTATGAAATAAATTTATATCACCACCTTGTCTCTCTAGATGAAGCTCAGGGACAAATGCATGTTGATGTTTATGTTGCATGTGTTTAAATTTTGTTCTCTTTCCAAAATGCCCTTTGGTGATGTTCATTTGATGCTATCTACTAGAATAACAGCACTGGCAACAGGTGAGGCTGAGAGGGCAGGTAGTGAGGGAGGGAGAGATAACAGCCATTAACAACCCCAGGAGGTCTCTCTGAAAGAACATACCAATATTGAACAATGACCAGATTGTACTCGTAACACATAATATTGCCTCATATCCTTTTTGCACCAAGCCAAGGAAGACGTCAATCATCAAACTTAAGCGTGAGCTCATTATCCAAAGATGCAAACTATTCACTTCAGGAACTTTCATTTGTTTGTTTTATTATCGCTCTAACCCAACTCCTGGGTTATTTTCAATGGTGTAAAATGTGTTTTTTACATTGTATAACATCAGAATGCAAAAGAAATGCGCTGTTTTCCAACCAAAGTAGGTTCATAGCTAGAAACACTTTGAATTTTATTGTTATCAAGAAATTTGGATAAACTCAGTGATTCAGAAGATGGATGATCACACAAGTAATTCAATTCTCCTTCTCTTGGTCTTGAACCATGAATTCACAAGCTCTCATTTGTGGTCTGTCTCTACATCTCTCTGTGAGGAGGGAGGTTACCAAGCCGAGTAATATCCCACACTAATCAGAAGAAAAGGCTTTTACAGGAGGCTTCTAATTAACTCATTAACCATTATAAACCACTTGATCACAGTCAATCTGGGAGATTAATGTCCATTTACACCAACACCTGCCATTTTCAACAAGCCTGTGGGTAGTGAGTCTTAGAACTGTAGCTAGTGTTACTGAAGACCCGAAAAATGCCTGTGTTTAATTTTCATTCGTTCAATTCAAATAACACATGCAGTTAGGGGTAACAGGGCGCCTCTAAGGACAGTTGCACTCTAATCTTAACAACAATATAAAGGCTCCAACTAATCCTTGAGAGGAAAGATAACGAAGACAAAGGCAAATCCTGTTGGTCACTATTCCCACCAACATATTTACCCAGTTTTTGAAAAGGCAGCATGAGCTTATCATGCAAGGTCTTGAGGGAGCCTTCAGCATCCACTTCAAGGCCATAGAAATGTTGAGGGAAGAGATAAGCTTCGGAGAAATCTTTTTCTTCCCTTTCAAGTGCCTGTAATTCTCAGCATTAGATTGACTTCCTGCAAGGATGGGTTTTGAGAGCAAAGTGTTCACAAATGAATATGCAAAGACATGGTCAATGATCTCGACTCAGGAAAAGCTGCAAGAGCATCTCATTACTCTGAATGGCTTGAAAGAATTCTGTCCACGCTGCAATTTCCTATCTCTTTTCTGCACTAAGAACTTCCGCCGGCCGCCTGAGCTATCTGTCAGTGAGTCACAGTTTTGAGCATCCTGCCATGAGCCACTTGGAAGGGTCAAATCTGGTAGCAGGATGGCAAGGAAAGGCTGCCATGAGAGCAAGAGCTCACCTGTGCCTTCTTGACACTTTTTCTTTTATTTATTTTTTCTTTATTTTATTTTTAAAACTTGATTGTACATATATATGTGTATGTGTGTATATATTTATTTATTTTTACATCTTTGTCTACCTCGAGGTTCTCCCACCACCTTGTCACCCCTAATTTTGATCTCTTGTGCCCGTCCCTTCTCCAACTATCCGCCCTTCCCCCCTCTTGTTCTATGCTTCAGTTCTGCTGACAGTGCGTTTTAACTTTTTCTGGCTCATTTATTTATTTTCCCTATACCTCTCCTATAGGTGAGACAATCCAATATTTCTCTTTCTTTCTGATTTATTTTTATTTCTGCTAGCCCTATTCCTTCTAGCACCATCCATGTTGCTGCAAATGACATGTTTGTCTTCTTTGACTGATGAATCATATTCCAGCCACTCTGGAAAGCTGCATGGAGGCCCCTTAAGCTACTGAAATGGAGCTACCATTCAATCCAGCAATTCCACTGCTGGGAATCTACCCAAGGACATCAAAACACTAATACATAAGGACACCTGGACTCCAATGTTTATCACAACACTGGTTACAATAGCCGGGACATGGAAACAACGCAAAGGCTCCAAAGAACAAATGGATCAGGAGGAACTTCTTACCACTCTTCATCTCAGTCTTTTAAAAAATATTTAGGAAAAGGTGTGAGAGCTGCGATAGACAGAATTCAATTCCCCACTTTAAATGGACTCGAGTACGAAGCAGCCTACGGGTGATCCATCATTGTGTTGCCGCCAGCACCCGAGCGGTCTGTGTTCAGACAGCGTTTGTCCCTCTCTGTGAGGACACTGACCTTCTTATGCTGATTGGGCATCAGGAAACACAAAAAGATAAAAGAAATAACTTGGAAGCGGCAACTCAGATCTGTGCAGAGGACGTCTGCTCTGCATGCCCTGGGCCCTGCTTCTTGAGCACCCAGACACCTGTATGTACCCAGAGCTGGAGGAGGCTGTGGTGACCAACTCCAGGATTCCCAAGTTCATCTGCTCCCAGATAAATTGTGGCGCTTCCGAAAGGCTTGCTTAGGTTCTGGACTGAGCAGTGAAAAATTGCTCCTTGGCTAATGAACAAATCAAGGCCCTTTGGTCCTTTAATATTCATAGACGGTGCCTGGGGTCTATATGGCTATAGTGTGAGGAACACTGTGTCATCCGTAGGATGTGGAAAACTGCTCTGACATGGCTGAAAAGGAATCAGACCATCAATAAGAGATGCTTTTGCAGCTGAGGTGTGAGTCACTGATATGGATGTCTGGTGGAGGCACTGGCTGGGCCCTGGGTGACACAGATGGAGAGGGTAGTCACACGCATGGAGTTTAGGAGAGGCTGACAAATGAACAGTAACCAGGGAGGGAGTCTCTGTGACCTCCTTACATTCTCTCTAGTCCACACTGCAACTGCTGCTGATGGGTCAGTGACTAGCCTCCATGAAAGGACCAGAGCCAGATCAGATAAAAACAATACCCAGATGACTGCTAAGATAGGATGAAGCCAAGACTGTATCCCACATCCTTCCAGTCCTCAAACTGGTGTCTTTCCTGTTTCTTTGAGACAGGTCACAGGAGCTAATGTTGCAGGAATGTTCGCCAGTGTGGTCTGCGCCCGGAAGAACATCCAGGTGTGTCTCACTCACTTGCATTACAATGCTCTGACTCACGGACTTCTCAGCAAGACACCGGACTCTAGTTAAGGCTCAGAGCAGCAGGTATATTGGCAAGAAGTGGGTGCACCAGGGTCCCCAAGCCGAGACAGGCGAGACTCCGAGCAGTCGCTATGACCACCCCTGCCCCCCATTGTGAAACAAGCAAGCAGGTGGAGGACACGTTCCTGTAACTACAGTTTCCAATAATACTGACATACATCCTCCATCAGGAGGACAATGCTGGTGTCCATCCTCCATCAGGGAGACAAGATGGTTGTCAGGAACCACCAGGAATAAGGGGAGGCAGATGCAAGCTGTGGGGCAACCAGCCATGGCTGGTCCTTTCCACTGAGGGGAGGGAGAGGATGCTGGCTTCAACATGGAGGTTTTAAACAAGATGGAGTCACTTTGGTTAGGCTGTTCCCAACATACAACCCACATCACATGGAAAGCGTGGCCACGGGTGCTTACTCAGTCTTTAGAAGGAGGCAGCTGAGGTCCTTGTCACCAGCCATGAAGCCATGGTGTGAGGGATGAGGTGAACTGTGTCCTGTTTTGCTTCATTAAAATTTCTGGTGACTGTCTACAAAGGATACACGTGTCCATACACTTTTCCTCAGTAATTCTACTTTCAGCAACTCAACCTCCCGATACACTTGTGTCTGTGCCAAAGGCTGAACTCCATGTAGTAACACTTTGGAATAATGAAAAAAAGGAAACCATGCAATTTCCATCACTAGGGTTCTGATTCCATAAGTGACAGGACATTCAAATAACAGATGATGCTGGTGTGAGAAGAATGAGTAAGTTCCTTGTAAAGTGATACAGGAAGACCGCTAGTCTAGAGAGCCCACTGGGAAACAAAATATGTTACATGCTATTCATATTATGGCTTTTGTGAGAGCAGAAAGAAGACTCTTCTTCCCTTGTGGAACAGGAAGAGAGTATGGAAGAATGGAGATGAAACTGATACCTGCATGGCAAGCAAGGGAGAAGGTGAAGAAGAGGGATGGGAATGGCTGGGGTTGGTATCCTTTTGGGTTTTGAAACAGGTGAGTAACAGCAATCATGGAAAATAGCAAAACAACAAACTTCTTATGTTAAAAGATACATCTCAGAACACGTTCACAAGATGGCTCTGCTCTTCCGCCTGATAGAACTCACCAGATTCTCAGGCAAATGGCCAGGACTCAGTGTTCACTTTCTTGCTTCCTGTCTTTTCTAGAGCTCAGCAGTATTTATAAATTTATAAACCCAAGTGTCCCAAAAGAGATGAATGGATGAAAAAGATGTGGTCTATAGACACAATGGAATATTACTCCTCAATAAAAAATGACAAATTTATGCTAACATGGATGGACCTAGAAGAAATCATATTAGCAGAAAAATCCACAAAGAAAAAGACAGAAACCAAATGGCTTCACTAATATTTGGGACATAGGAAAAACAAGCCAAAGACCAGGAGGAAAACAAGCTAACAACCAAACTAAAATACACAACTGGGGAGGATGGGAGTGGGAAGATGGGGGAGCAGTCAGGAAGGGGAGGTGGTGGGTGAACCCCAGGGAATACAAAGATGTGAAATAGATAGATAGATAGATAGATAGATAGATAGATAGATAGATAGATAGATAGATAGATAGATAGATAGATAGATAGATAGATATAGATAGATATAAATTATTTAATAAAAAAATAAGGAAAAGGGAAGTGTCTGTTCACTCAGCCAGCCAGCCATGGGCTCTCTGTACCAACTGCCAGAAGTAACATGGTACAAAAGTATGCAATGAGTGATGTTATTATTTTACTTTTCATCTTTTTAAAATGTATATATTTATTGAGGTGATATTACCTTACCATACTGTATAGGATTTGGGGCATCCTGGAAAGGTCAATCCTTTCCAGATGAAATATATCCTGGTCATATCAGAGAATGTCCTTCTGCAATTTTTGTCAAAAAGATGTGACTAATTGGCACCTCAGAATATCTGCAGAGGTGGTAAAGTTTGCATAGCATCAGAGGGAAATTAAGCAGAATCAGAACTATTTCTGATTGAGTCCACTTTTGAAAGTAAAAATATGAGATGACTGTGTAAATAATGTACATGTGAAAGTAATTGCTTTTTACAGTAACTGGGTTTTTAAATATGTGACCATAATACAAAAATGCAAGATCATAGAAAGTCTATAAAACTTGCAGATGCATGTTGGACTTTGTCAAATGCTTTCTCTGCATCTATTGATATGATCATGTGGTTTTTGTTTTTTTCTTTGTTGATGTGGTGGATTATGTTAATTGATTTCCGGATGTTAAACCATCCTTGTGCCCCTGGGATAAATCCCACTTGATCGTGGTGAATGATACTTTTAATGCATCGTTGGATTCGGTTTGCCAGGATTTTG
>PVHY01012441.1:0-44472 GCA_004024945.1 Uropsilus gracilis | reverse complement strand
TTTTTTTTTTTTTTTTTTTGTCTGGGTCTTGCTATTTTTGCCCGTGGAGCCGCAGGCTACTGTTGCCGGAGGTACTACAGACTCAAGCAATCCCCTGTCTCAGCTTCCCATGTAGCTGGGATTACAGGCGTGCACCACCACGCCCAGCTTTTTGGGGTTAGGTCTCGCTGTGTTGTCCCGAGAAGGACTCAGGCCGCGTTCCCTAGCCCCGACTGCTTTGCAGGCTGATGATATCAGGCACGAGCCACGATGCCCGACTTTTCGTGGTATCTTCCCTTTAGACAGCGAGGGTGTGCAGTGCCCTTATTGACATGTTCTCTGTGCCAAGTTTTTGTTACCTTTGAGTCCTGCCCAGGTGGCAAATGTCAAGGGACGTTCCACCAGTATCTCACTGATTTGGTTTCTATGGTTGGATATTGTCTTAAGGTATCACTCCTGATTAGAGCTCTTGTGTTGAAGGCAAACCCAGGAGAGACTGTGGCGGGCATACCGCCCGATACTCCCCCCCCCCCCCCCCCCCCCAACCAGCCCTGCAATGTCAAAGGGCTCAGATGTGCGGTGGCAGGCACAGCCTCCCTCCGGACTGACCCCCAGCCCCACCCCGCCTGACCTGGAGGAAGCGCGAGGGATTGGTGTGCATGGACGGCGGCAGCCACGCCATGGTGGCGTGGCCGCGGGCACAGAGACCCGCGCGAACCCTGGGCACCGCCGAGACCCAGACGGAGTCGGGCTTGGCCCAGTCTCGCCCCGCCCACAATTATCTATCTTAACCTCCATTACACAGGCACCAGATATTAATACATTTGACTGACAACTGCTGTCATGTTTCATATCAAGAACATTCTAGTCTCAAGCTGATGACTTTTCTGGCAAATGAGCAATTCATAGTTGATGTAAGAATTTCTACCTCTTTTCTTCTTCCAGTATTGCTCCTCCTAACATCATGCATTATGGTAGATGCTGCTTTCCCTTCCTGCTTTAGGACCATTTCCTTGGCCTAAGCTAGGCAAATATTTTAAGAATAAAATACTTAGAAGTAAACTTAACTAAGGAGGAGAAAGATTTATACACTGAAAATTACAAAATGTTGTCTAGATAAAGTAGACACCATAAATTAGAACATCCATATTCATGGACTGGAAGATTTAATATACTTTAAATATCTAAACTACTGCTGGGTACAGCAGCATGCACCTTTAATCCCAGCCTAGGAAGGGAGGCCAAGACTAAAAATAGCTTGAGTCCACAGGTTCAAGACCCACCCAGGGCAACATAGCAAGACCTAGTCTCAAAAAAATAGTTGGGTGTGGTAGTGCACCTGTAATCCCAGCTACTTAGGAGTCTGAGGCTGGTGATCGCTTGAGTCCATGGTACCCCAGGCAACTTGAGTCTATGATTCACCAGGCAACATAGCAAGACCTAGTCTCAAAAAAATAATCTAAACTACTGATAAAAAAATTCAAAACAATCCATATCAAAATCCTCATGACATTTTTTGCTGAATAGAAGAATCCATCCTACACCCTCTCCAGGTCACTGGTTCTGAATGGGAGGCCTCAGTGAGGTTGCGCCCTCTTGTACAGGAAGCACAGTGGGGTGCAGGCCCGCTGCTCCACCCTGGGGGTAGCCAGGTCACCCCAGCTGCCTCCTTGTGGCCCCAGGCTCCACCCCATTTACCCCAAGCCAGCAGGGAGCAAAAGCAGAGAAGACCGTGGGTAAGCCCCCCCCAAGCCGGGAAAGCCTGGGAGGGGGGACTGGGTAGGGTTTTAGCCCCATCCACCAGTGGATGGTTGATCCATCTGCAGCCTGGATCGGCCAAGGCATGTTGCCCCCAGCCTCCAGCCCAAGGGGGGCTTGGGATGGCACATGCATGGCCATCTGGGCCATGTCCCCACACAGGGAGGTACCAGCACACAGGCGAGTGGGAGGGAGCAGAGGGGATGCCCTTCCATTTCACTCTCACATTAGCTAATCTTCAGGAGGAGCAAGAACATATACAACACAAACCCCATCATAAAATGGGTGAGGGACCAGGTAAAAATTCTGCCCACAAGCCTGAGCTGGACATAGCAGATGGACAATCAAAAGAACCAATGCATGTGGAAATCATCAAAAGAAACCAATGCGTGTAAAACCAATCAACCAAACCAAGCCAATTAACCAATCATCAATCAAAAGAAACCAATGCATGTGAACCAATGCTAGGAGAAACATCTTTGGAAACATGATGGCACAAAGTGCACCTATGAGTTCACCAGGCCTGGAAGACCCAAGATCTCATTTTGGAGATGCCTTCTAGGAGAGCAAGGTGCCCCTCCCCACACTATGGGAGAGAAAAGGAAGGCCAAAGACTGGGGGCATCAACCCCACAGCAAAGCTGCAAACTGAGGCAGAGGAGATGATCTACAATGGCCATTCACAGATGCCTGTCTCCACAGAGAAATGTCACTGACACTGGCAGGGGGTGAGAACCCCCTAAATCTGATGCCAGAACCATAAGTTAAGGCAGCAAAACAACAGAGATGGAACTGAAGAAGATAGCCTCCAATGAGGAAGCATGTAAAGAACACAAATAAATATAGACTATCTGCCCAATGCAAACTTAAGACTGAAAAATCAAGGCTCACCTGGTTCCAAAAACACAATCCCTCACCCAATGAAAGGACACTACCACAGGAAAGAAAGAGACTAATGGGGTGGAGGTGTCAGCAGCTGGAACCTGGTTAGGGCTCTGGGCCTGCCTGCAGCTGCCCCACTTCAGCGGGCAGTTTGCAGCCCAGCCTTCGCACACTCAGCCACCGGTGCTTGGCAGGAGGGGGGAGGGCTGGGAGGGACTATAAAGGTTGCCCCTCTCTTTCAGTCTCACCCCAATTAGTCCTCAGAAGGAATGAGAAGAGAAGTAATAATCCATTAGACAGATTGAATTGGTGAGGGACCATAGCCAAATATTGTGCACAAATATGAACGGAACGCAAGAGAAGGAACTGTGAGACCATATAATGGACCGGAGAAATGATCATGGTCATCACTTGTCACAGAGTCACACCTAAGGTCACACAGTGAGTGGACAAGTCAAAAGCTACAGACTGATACGCAACTCAAGAAAGCAAGGTGCCCTTCCCATTCCATGGGAGAGGAAGGTCATAGAGATGGGGCCTCAGCCCTACACAAAGCAACAATCAGAAGGAGAGGAAATGACCTGCAAAGGCTTTCAGCAGATGCCTTTTACAACGAGTATCTTCTATAATGAATGGAATTGATTGAAGACAGTCAACAATGAGCAGACACTAATAGATTCCAAATGAGAATGAATGCTACCCTGTACAGAGATAAGACTGAACATCTACCAACAAGTCTTGTTATAGTCTAGGATCACAGTCCCTCACCCAAGAAAAGGACATTGCCACAGAGAATGAAGAGACCAAAGGACTCAACATAGATCAAAAAACAACAAGGAGAAGGGCCAGAGTGAACAGAAGGGTCGTCAACAGGGGTTGGGGGGGGGAGGCTCTCCAATAACCATTTGCCTATACTGTAAAAATCTAAAGTATGAATAAAAAAATTAAAAAAGAAGAAAAGAGAGTCTAATGGGCTTAACACAGACTAGCAAACAACAAAGAACCAGGTGTGAGAGAATGGAGGGGAGACCTGAAGGGGGAAGGTATCCCAAAAACCATTTACTGAGGTTATGATTTAAAGAATAAAAATAAACAAAACTTAAAAAAAAAAAAACACTTAACTTCCAATCTGTGAAAGGAAAGAAAAAAAGAATCCATCCTAAAATTCTTATGGAATCTCAAGGAACTCCAAATAAGGAAGGTACTAAAAAAACAAGTGTTGGAGGTCTCACACTTTCTGATTTTCAAAAGTACAAAAGTACAATGATCAAAACAGTGAAATACTGGCATAATGACAGACATATAAATCAATGGAATGGAATAGGGTAGCCAGAAATACACTCTTGCATAAACAATCAAATCATTTTGAGCAAGGACATCAGCACCATTCAATGGAAAAAGGACAGTTTTTTCAATAAATGATGAAAAAATCATATAGCCATATGCAAAAAGAAAAAAGTTTGATTTTGTATATGGTATCAGTCACTATCAGTCATATACAAAAATTAAAGCAAAATTAATTAAAGACCTATACAAGAGCTTACACCATAGAACTCTTAGAAGAAAACATGGAAGAAGTGTTTAATAGCATCAAACCTGGATTTGACTTCTTAGCTATAACACAAAGAAAACAGGTACCAAAAGAAAAAAGGAAAAAATTGGACTTTATTAAAATTAAAATTATTCTTCATCAAAAGACACTATCAACAAAATGAAAGACACTAACACAATGGGAAAATGAGCAAATCATACGTTTGGTAAGTGATTTATGTACAGAATTTGTCAAAATTTCCTACAATTCAACAACAACAACAAAAAAGAAATGACCTAATGTTAGTTACAATGGGCAAAAGACTGGAATGAATAATTCTCAAAAAATTATATACAAATTGTTGACAAATAGGCCAGGCATGGTGGCACATGTCTGTAGGTGGCAGCCTAGAAAGCCACGTCCAGGTTCAGGGATCGCAGTTCGAGTCCCACGGGGGGCATGTAGTGAGAACTAGTTCCAAAAAAATAGCTGGGTGTGGTGGCATGCACCTGTAATGCCAGCTACCTGGAAAGCTGAGGCTGGGGACTGAGTCTGTGGTACCCCAGGCAACATGAGCCTGTGGTTCCACGGGCAAAAATAGCGAGACCTAGTCTAAAAAAAAAAAAAAAAAACAAACAAACAGATGAAAAGTTCCTTTACACCATTATTGAGTAGGACAAATTAAAACTACATTGAGATAGCATTCACACCATTAGAATGAATGACAGTAAAAACCAGAATATAACAAGTGTTGACAAACATATAAAGAAGTTGGAAATCTTATGCGTTGCTGGTAGGAATATAAAATGATGCAGCCACAGCAGAAAACAATATGACAGTGCCTGAGAAAGTTGAACATGTAATTATCCTAAGATCTAGAACTCCACGTCTTCTGAGTATACCCCCAAAATTGAAAATATGAACTTGAACATATATTTAACATTATCTTTAACATTATTCACAATAATTTATTCTAATATTATTTATTTTGTTCTTTAGATCACAACTTCTGTAAGTGGTTTTTGGGATACCTCCCCCTCCTTCCTCCCTCTGGTGCCCCTTCCATTCTCTCAAATCCCACTCTTTGTTGTTTACTAGTTGTGCTAAGTCTATTAGTCTCTTTCCTATGGCAGTGTCCTTTCACTGGGTGAAGGACTGTGTTGTTGGAACCAGGCAAGCCTTGCTGGTAAGTTTTCAGTCTTAAGTTTGCATTGGGTGGCCAGTCTGTATTCATTTGTGATCTGTCCATGTTTTCTTGCTGCAGGCCGTCTTCTCCAATCCCATCTCCGCTGCTTTGCTGTTTTACTTTACGGCTCTGGTGTCAGATTAAGGGGTCTCACCCCCCAGCCAGAGTCAGTGAAGAACTTTCTCTGTGAATACAGGCATCTGAATGACCTTTGTAGATCATCTCCTCTGCCTCAGTTTGCAGTTTTGATGTAGGGCTGATTACCCCATCTTTGGTCTTCACCTCCTCTCCCATAGTGTGGGGAGGGGGCATTGCTCTCCTAGAAGGCATCTCTGAAATGAGGTCCCAGGTCTTCCCGGCCGGTGAGCACATCATGACATCGTGTCTCTACAGTTGTTTCTCTTGTCGCAGATGCACTGGTTCTCTCAGTTGTCCACCTGCTCTGTCCATCTCAGGCTTGCAGGCTGTATTTTTGCATGATCCCTCACCCATTCTATGATTGGGCTTGTGTTGCACATGTTCTTGATCCTCTGAAGTTTAGCTGAAGTAAGAGCAAAAAGGAAGGGGCTCCCCCCCCCCAACCCATATACCAGTACCTCCCAGCACAGGCAGGTCCCAGACAGCTGAGCCTGTACCCTTCCATGCTCCCCTTGGGCTAGGTTCAGGGGGCAACATGGCTCCACAAATCAGGGTTGCAGACGGCTGCCCTGTACAACAGCAAAACCCCCCACCCTCTCCCCCCTCCAGGGCTCACCTGGCTTAGGGCTGCCTTCTGGTGGGCCCACAATAATGTTTTTAACATTTATTCACCATGACCAAGTTGGGTGGAAACAATATGAATGTCCACAGATGGTAGACTAGATAAACCAAATATGGTACATACATACATACACAAGAATACTCATCCTTAAAAAAGAAGGAAATTCTGACAAATGCTCCAAAATGGATGAACCTTGAGAACATTCTGCAGAGTGAAATAAGATAGTCATAGCAGAATAAGAAGCATATAGTTCTATTTATGTGAGGAACCTAGAGTAGTAAGATGCATGAAGACAGAAAGAATGGGGATTGCCAGGACTGGGGAAAGATGGGAATGGCAGTTATTGTTTAACAGATAACATTTCTAGTCAGGCATGGTGGCACACGCCTCTAATCTCAGCTACCTGGGAAGCTGAGACTGGGGATCACTTGAGTCCATGGGTTCAAAAAAAAAAAAATGGATAGAATTTTTTTAGGAAGATAAAGTTTGAAGGTGGATGGTGGGGATAGTCACACAACATTGTGAATTACTTAATGCTATTGAATAGAGAACACTTAAAATAGTTTAAAAGGTTGTTTTATATCCATTTTACCACTTCTTTTGTAAGACAACTTTACAACCTTGGAGGAAAAACTTTCGCTGGCTATGCCATGTTTGGACAGACAATTCTAAGAATAATGAGAAATTTGAATCTTTATCTCAAGATACAGTTCCCCCTATATATCTGTATTTTGTGAATTATGCCTTCACAGAATACAAGTGTTTTAATGCTTTCTGTTTTGACTAGGTAGGACAGTGAATGGCTAGAAGAAGGCAGCGTGTTTCTTTTCAGAGGTATATAAAAGTATCTTTATAGGGGTGGGTGAGAATCATCTTAAAAATACTAAATCCAGACGGGCGCAGTGGTACACACCTTTATTCCTAGCCTCGGAAGGCCAAGGCTAGGAATCGCTTGAGTCTGCAGGTTTGAGACTACCCTGGGCAACATAGCAAGACCTAGTCTCAAAAAAGCAAACAAACAAACAAAAAAAACCTCAACCCAATCATAGAAGATAATTGCTGAAAGAAGAATTATATGAATAGTCCAAGTTCTCTTTGTTTAGAAAAAATCGAAGATTATTTATCTAAGGAACAGAAGAATAGAAAGGGAAATCCTGCCTGAAGGTGTGGGATGGGCAATGTACATTCACTAGTTGTACCCACACGCAAAGCAATTAATGGGCACACATTTTTCTCATGGAAACTGGTGGCTTAGCCAGGTGACATGCACCTGTAATCCCAGCTACCTGGGAGGCTGAGGCTAGGAATCACTTGAGTCCAAGGTTTGAGACAACCCTGGGCAACATAGCAAGACCTAGCCTATTAAAAAAAAAAAAAAAAACAGGTGGCAGCCCACCTCCTAAGCAGCCTGACTGGCATACATCGGCCTTGCAAGATATCCCAGACCAGCCTCTGTCCCCAGTGTTGCAACTTTGACATGTGAAATATCCCCACACTGACAGAAAGCACAATTTCTCAGAAGCTGACTTCATCCACAGGATAAGAGATGGCCCATTCATGAATTTACAGTGAGATTTATAAATGTGACTGGACCAGAAATATTCAGTCATTTTGGCCAACACATGTCTCTCCCCTTAAATCTGCGTGGGGAGTCAAATATTCATCCAAGAAGAGTGGTGAACATGAAATCAGAAGCCAGGCATTCAGTGGTTACTGACATCTGACCAGAGCAGTTGTTTCTCAAACAGCGAAGAGTTTGATTTTATTGTGCATTTTCACCCTGGCCAGGTGTATAGCTTCAAAACCTGCCCAGGTGATTTGATTGTACAACCTGGGTAACGAACCACTAGTGTAGCATATGATGACATCTCACAGGGCTAGGCACTGTTTACTAGATACCCTTTGGTGAAGGTCCCCTCTAAACCACATTTGGGTACTACAATGTCTGTTTATGGGTGACAGTCCCATTTTGTCTTTCAAATGCTCATTTACAGAACAGAAAGTGACATGATTCAGTTAAGGTTACACAATTAGAGGCAGAATCAGAGCTGAAATTGGTTTTTCTGAACTTTACTCAAGGACCCTGAGACACTTGTGAGGACTTAAGTCTATGCTTAATTTAAAGAAATATAGGTTCTCACAGGTCTTGTTGTTCCCCATAGTTTGCATGTCATCTGCTTTACAGTTCTGAAGTATGAGTTTGGGACAGAGAAATGAATTCAAGCTGAGATGAACTTGAAGTAACTGAAGTTGACACAGGCTTGGTTCCCCCAGCAAGCCCCCCGCCCCCAGACTCTGCCATACTGTACATGTTCACCTCTCCCAGGCCAACCTGTCTAGTTGTCTAATGACATATACATCTCACTATCTTTTCTATCTCAGCACCCTTCATTTCCAGAACATGCCAGGCTCATAAATGAGTATTATTTCTAATTTAGGACTGGGCACGGTGATGTGTACATTTGATGGGCTCAGGAGGCCAAGCCTAGGAATCGCTTGAGTCCGTGGGTTGAGACAACCCCGGACAACATAACGAGACCTAGTCTCCAAAAAATAGCCAGGAGTGGTGGCGCGTGCTTGTAATCCCAAGTACCTGGGAGGCTGAGTTTGGGGATCGCTTGAGTCCACAGGTTCAGGACAATTATCCTGAGAAGCATAGCGAGACCTGGTCTCCAAAAAAACAGTATTATTTCTAAATTATGTTAAATTATCATGCAGTAATACTCAGAGAAAGGTCTGGAATTAAGAGTCTAGTAGTGATGACCAATGATTAATGTGATGGGTGAGATTCCATAAGGGAAAGTTTCCATCTTTCAGGCCCTGTAAAGCTGATTCTGCTGCAACCGCTGAACTATCTTATACACCTGGAGAATATTAGTGCCTTAGCAGATCATTTCCCACCTCCTCCCCCACCCCCGTTTTCAGAGGGGAAATGGGGAAACCATCTTGTTCACTTGAAAGTAATGTAGTATGTGCACATTGTTTGGGTATGATGCACTTCTAAATCTCTATGACAGGAGGTTTTTATAAAGAACAGTCCCCACATGTGGCTCATCCCTGTAAGCTTCAGCCTATGAGTCGACCGGGGCTGGGGATCGCGGTTCGAGTCCTGCCTGGAGCCCGTAGCAAGACCTAGTTCCAAAAAATAGCTGGGCGTGGTGGCGCACGCCTGTAATCCCAGCTACCTGGGAAGCTGAGGCTGGGGATTGCTTGAGTCTGTGGTACCCCGGGCAACAAGAGCCTGCGGTTCCACGGGCAAAAATAGTGAGACCTAGTCTCAAAGAAAAATAAAATTAATTAATTAATTTTAAAGAAAAAGGAGCCGGGCACGGTGGCTCATGCTTGTAAGCTTCAGCCTATGAAGCAGCTGTCATAGAGATTTAGATTGCATCATACCCAAACAATGTGCACATACTACATTACTTTCAAGTGAACAAGATGGTTTCCCCATTTCCCCTATGAAGCGGCCAGGGCTAGGGATCGCGGTTCGAGTCCTGCCTGGGGCCTGTAGCGAGACCTAGTTCCAAAAAGTAGCTGGGCATGGTGGTATGCGCCTGTCATCCCAGCAACCTGGGAAGCTGAGGCTGGGGATTGCTTGAGTCTGTCGTACCCCGGGCAACGAGAGCCTGCGGTTCCACGGGCAAAAAATAGCAAGACCTAGTCTCAAAAAAATAAAATAAAATAATTTTAAAAAAGAACAGTCCCCACAAAAGTTAAAATTAGGCATTCTACTATAAAAGGTACAGTAAATTAGCCAGAAGAAATCTAAATAACTGAAAACCAGTAAAAACTTTTCCTCCATTTCCTATATGAGACCCTCTTGAAAACTGACAAACAAAATGTCACTCAGTCCTCCAATGTTTACCAAATACAGTCAGGAAAGACTCAGCTCAGTTAATACCTCTTAGAGGGTAAGAATCCCTGGTGTCTGATGGCCTGGGGACACTGCAAAATGTTGGAGTGTCTTCAAACCACCAAAACAAGATTAGATTCTACTATGTAAAGCGCACTCTCATATTCTAAATTTTTGAAAAATTAGTAATTCATGCATGGCATATATGTTAACTATTAGTTAAAGTGAACATTTGCTCTTTTGCTAACCATTTATATAGCAAGTAAGCATTTTCTTTCTACTTAGGAGTTCAGCCCTCCCAACCACTCACCTCAGAGACACATATCACTAATGCTGAGACATTTCCATAGTTCATTTGCTATTTTTTATTTTTCAAAAAGTGCAAACATACATCTTATCACTTGCTGTCATTCTAGTTTTCCCATCATCTTCATTTCAGAAAGAAAATCTTTAAATTGTTTTTAATTTAATTCTTTATTAAATAATATTAAAAGGTTGTGCTTCAAATTGGAATTTTTTCCATGATGACTTGGTGCACTGAGATGGAGCTAAGCATTATTTTTTCCATTTAAGAACAAGAACAAGGGCTATGCTTTAACAAAAGAATTCATCTTCTCCAATTCCTGCAGCTAATTAAAATGCTTTGGTTCAAAGAGAATCAGTAGACCATGTTTCTGGGCCTTCATTACTCAAAGGGCAGTGTGAATTTGGAAGATCAGATTTGTTTGTATTGTTTTTTTTCTTTGCCATCTCTCCATTTTCATTGGCACAAAGACAAAACAGATTAGCCTGAACTAGATCTCAGTAGCAGTCATGTGAAATTACAGAATCAAAGAAATCTCGAATTGGGTATAATTAATAGGTCGTTACTTTAGGGATGGCACATAAGTGATGGGTGATATAACTCCTCTCACCTTCATCTATTGCAGAGTGAGTTATTGAGCCTAAATATGGTCAAACAGATGTTTGCTGTGCAGTGCCCCAAGTAGCCACAACTCTAGTGGTCAAGGCCACGCTACAGAAGCTAACCTAATCATCTTTCATGATGAGAACATTGAGACCCATGAAGTGAGTGAATCAAGGGTCACTCAATGAGTGTCAGAGAAGCCCTATCTTGTATAAAAATCCATCTTCATATGAGTCTTGAATCAATTGATGATGCCCCAGAATCCAGCAAGGACGCATAAAAATCTATACAATGTGAATTATTTCTCCCTGGAAAGACAGGGTCCTATGGCATCAAGGAACCCCAGTGAAGTAGCTAGAGACAGAGAGCAGATTGTTGTTCCTTCTTCACCCCAGGGACAGCGCAGGGGATAAAGAAGAGGAAAATTAAGCTCCCATCATAAGCCTTAAGTTGTGGGGTTCTTGAAAATGTCTTACCAGATAGTGGGAAGAAAGGAAGGTGTTCCCCCATCACAAGCAGCAGTGTAGAAGAGTCACATCCTCCCCTACTTGTTTAGGGTCCCCCTCCAGCAGGGTTTGGAAGTTCTTCAGAGCCGATCCACGATCTAAGAAATGTTTTCACTCGCTAGTCTAGAGTTGGCAGTAGTAAATTGACTTGTTGGGGTGAAACAGATCACGAGGACTTGTTGGGGCAGAACTTTAATCAGATTTAAGGGGTTGCATAAGAAGTCACCAAGATGTATAATTGTTTCTGAGAGCAGGGCCTTTGTTACCCCTGCTCCAGAGATGCTAAACTAAGCTAGATTTTGAAGGGAAGGGTAAAGTGAATTTGGTAGCAAATGAGCCACAGCTGATTGAGTTTCTTCTGTCTGTGCCTTTGAACTCTGGGGATTGCCTTCCTGTAATTCAGAGTGGAAAATAGTGTGCTGTAAAACTCCCGCTGAGAGCCTCTGGCCTTGGATGCTTTTAAAGAGCTCGGGAAAGGCACTCATGGGGCAGATTTTGAGCATTGTGACACATGCTCACCCGCCCTTTAAAAAGCCCCACCAAACCATACTTGAAAGAGATGAACTCTAAGATATAAACTGGCAACCATCTGAGGCATAGGGTGAGAGCTAGAAGCAACTGTGGAGAAAAATGTGGAAAAACTCTGAAGGTAAGGCCAAATTTCCTATCCCAAAAGAGAGTGAATAAGACAGAATTTTTTTTTTCCAACTAGGATAACCTAAATATGATTCTTTGAGTTAAACACTCACCTTCCCTCAGAATTCAGTGATTGGCAGATGCAGTGGTTGTGGAATAGAAATAAAGGGAGGGAGTTTCCTTAAACCAATTTGACAAAGGGCAACTGTTCATAGGCTTCCTGGAGGCATTCATGCCAATTGATGCTGCACCTTTTGGTTAGCAACATCTATCTGAATCTCAGAAAAGGAACTATGATTCCAAAGACTTGTGTCAGTTCTCTCTTAAGAGGTTTGTGGCCAGGGGAGGAACATCTCTTTCATCCATGTTGGAAGTGCCATAAATTAATTTAATATGCAAGTGGGACTAGGGTATCCGTTGCTTTTGTTATTTTTATGGCACCATTATCGTGCACTGAGCACACCTCACTCTACATATACCGCCTGCTAGGTAAGCGGTCAGCTCCCCAGTGAAAAGAAAGAAGCTCTGAGAAGTCAGTTCCCCAGTCCAGAAATCCACAGTGAGAGCTGAAATCATAGGGCAGGTTTGACTAATTCCATGAACTAACCCTGACCAGGTGCTCACCCCGCAAGTCACAGCCCTTCTGCTGTCCCATGAGGCAGATCAATTGAATAGGAGAGACCAGAACTAAGTAATTGTTATCCAGCCAGGGAGAGACTTCCCAGCTTTAAAACTTAAAGATCATCTATCCGCTTCTCCCAAGCAGATTCAAACCCTAACCTCCTGAAGGTGAATGCCTTTCTTACAGACCAGTCACCTTTGTTATGCAGATTCTAGTCACACTTTTCTCAGCTCCCTGCCCCAGACTGCAGGGGAAAAAAAAATCAAACTGCAGTTTACAACTTGCTTGACTGCCTCAATTTACCTTTTTCAGTTCCTGAAGCCTAAAGACATCCAAAATTGCAGGTTCTTACTGCCATCCCCAACCCTTATTATATATTTTCCAAAGTCAGAACAAGACTCTTAGAATACAGACTAATATATTGCTTAACAAAGTGATTTCTTAATTATTTACTACAGAAAGAAACATGTAAGAAAACCACAATTACCCCAACATTGTCCAAAACCTTTAGTCTCTCCTAGCTCTTGTTCATCTCACCAAACGTTCATCAATCAGAGTTCAACAACACGTGTTTCAAGCATAAGGGCATCTTTCTTTGCTGTGCCCCAGCTTCCAAGCAAAAGTATCTTCTCCTTGCTGTCCTCCTCCTCCAGGTAGTAGAAAAAAACTCCGAAGCACAGGAACCATCAAGACTTATTTTCTTCTCAGGCCTAGCTCACATGGTCACTCCAGAAACATTTGAGTTAAACTCAGTAAGACAAATTCCAACACGGAGTTTAAATCTCCAAACTCCTCAGCTTCCTTTAACAAACATGCTACTAGTTTGGGACAGCCAAAGGCTGCAGGCCCTAGGCCTTGTTCATATGACCAAGCTCACATGGCTCATATCTCCTTCTTCCAAAATCCCTAATCAAATGGCTGAACCCTTCTTTGTTGTCAACCATTATTTGCATCCTTCCTTCCCACCAAGTCTTGCTGCCAAGAGACCTCTGGTGGAAGTAAGACCAAACCAGTTTATTTTTTTTTTGAAATTTGCAAATCCATAGCAACAGGAGAGTACCTCCTTATCAAATGTATGTATCAACTATGTTAATGGCATGGGGGGTAGGTGCCCCTGCATCATTATAACATGAAATAAAATAGAAAGCAACAGAAGATGCCTTACATAAAGAGTAAAGGTTTGTGACCCATTTATTTCATAATATGTATTTAAAATTATCTATGTACATCCTTTGCAGTGACGTTTAAAACCACTGCTTTCAATCACTTAGCAATTGGTTTCCATGAATAGCTGGGAATTTTCAGACCAACTTACTGGACTTTTAAAGATTCATAGAGGATGAGCACAAAGAAGGGGCTCCTCAGAAAGCACTAGCAATCATAAAATCCAGAACTCATTATTTTTGCCTCCAAGAGTTGGAGTCAACAAACTTTTTCCTAACTAAAAATTTGAGACTTGAGGGTCAGGTGGTGTCTGTCACCATTACTCAGTTCTGGGAACTAGCCATAGAAGATATGTATATGAGTGGGTTGGTCTGTGTTCCAGTGAAACTGTCCTCACAAAAACCAAGAGCTCTCTATGGGCCATAGTTTACTGACTCCTTCTTTGGAAACTCATGAAAATAGACAAGTACCTGAATTCTTATCAGTTAGATCTATAGTAATTGAATAACTGCCAATTAGGCCAGCCCCAATTTCTTTTTTTTTTTTTTTTTTTTTTGAGACTAGGTCTCGCTATTTTTGCTCATGGAACCACAAGCTCTCGTTGCCCGGGGTACCACAGACTCAAGCAATCCCCAGTCTCAGCTTCCCAGGTAGCTGCGATTACAGGCGCGCACCACCACACCCAGCTGTTTTTTTGGAACTAGGTCTAGCTACAGGCCCCAGGCAGCACTCAAACCACGATCCCTAGCCCAGGCCGCTTCATAGGTTGAAGCTTACAGGCACAAGCCACCATGCCCGGCTGACCCTAATTTCAAATGATCATTTTTAGATAATCACATTTCTGTTTCTGAAGTTGTGATTATCATTCTTATATTTTAAGCTACACTGACGTTGCTGCAGAAAAAAATTTACTCCAAAACTTTGTAGTAAAATTGTGACCATCATTCCATAGTTACTGAGGATCTGGAATCTGCTTCTGGCTTTACTAGTGGTCCTCTGCTTCAAGGTCATTCCCCAAGCTTCAATCAGGGTATCACCTGTCATCTGAAAATATAACCAAGGGAAGAGTCTCTCCCAGCTTGTTCCATGGTTGTGGCAGGATTAGGTGTTTCGGAGGCCTTCCTCGTTCTTGCCATGTGAGACTCTCAGAGGGTGGTAGCTGGCTTCCATCAAAACTGAGCAAGTGACCGAATTAAAGAGGCCAAACATGACAGAAGTCAGAGTCCTTTTATATAAACGGCTCTTGGGTGTGGCATCCTGTTTCTTTTTTCACATGGGCTAGTCTGTATCAAGTATAAGCTAGAAGTAAATTATTTGGTACGCCACAATCAAATAGAGAGGATTGCCAAGGGTGGAAATAGCAGGAGTCAGGAATTGTTAGGAGTCATTTTAAGGCTGTGTACCATATAAAAGAGCCAGGTTATTCATTCATTTAACAAATGTTTACTGAACTCTTATGATGTGCCAGATCTTATTGTAGTCAGTAAACAGAACAGATCAAAACTCCCCTCCTTAGCCCCCCGAAAAATAATTAATACAGAATGATATTAATCAGATGGTATCACAAACTCATTGCGTCCCGTCAAAATTCTTATGTTGAAAGCCTAATCATCAGTATAACTCAATTTGGAAACAGGGCCCCTAAGGAGACAAAAAGTTAGATGAGATCTTAAAAGTGGATGCCATGATCCCATAGGATCTTATAAGAAAAGACACCTAAGAATTTGCCCTTCTTGATCACCCTGGTCTCATGTGCAAGCACCAAGGAAAGGTCATGTGAAAACAGCCGGGCACAGTGGCTTGTGCCTGTAAGCTTCAGCCTATGAAGCAGCAGGGGCTAGGGATCGCAGTTCAAGTCCTGCCTGGGGCCCATAGTGAGACCTAGTTCCAAAAAATAGCTGGGCGTGGTGGCGTGCGCCTGTAATCCCAGCTACCTGGGAAGCTGAGGCTGGGGATTGCTTGAGTCTGTGGTACCCCGGGCAACGAGAGCCTGCGGTTCCATGGGCAAAAATAGCGAGACCTAGTCTCAAAAAAAAAAAAAAAAAAGTCATGTGAAAACAGAGAAAAAGCAGCTGCTTTCTCAAGCCAATAAGGCTCACCAGAAACAGAATTTCTTAGTATGTTTATTATGCATGTCTGCCTTCTAGAATTGTTAAAAAAAAAAAAACTTTCCTTTGTTTAAGCTGTCCATCGTCCATCTGTTGTTTTGTTATGGCAGGCTAAGACTAACAGATAGTGATAGGTGCCACAGAGAAAAATAAAGCAGAGTCATGCTGAGAAAGCATTTGCAACTTTGATAAGTGGTCGTTGTAGGCTCTATGTGGGAGGTGACATGTGAGTATATAGGTGAAGTAGTGAGTTAAGCAAATAAGGGGAAGCACTTCAAGCAAACAAATTTCTAGTTGCAGACCTTTAGACTGAGAGCATGCAAGAAATAGCAAGGATGCCACCTTCATGTTTGGAGCAAAATGTATACGGAGGTGTGGAGGAGGACATAGAAAATCAAGAATTATTTCATTTACTATGAATAAAATAGAGCTTTTAATTAAGCAATGCCATGATCAAAATGACTTTTAATGTTACCTGTTGACTTCTGTGTGGAAAAAAGATTAATAGCAAAGGCAAGGAAGATGCAGGAAGACCAGTGAGGATATGGTGTTGGGGATAACTGATGGAGGCAAAGAGAGGCAACCTTTTTTTTTCACTTTCAGAAGCGAAATGTTAGTGTACAAATGTCTTCATGAGCAGAATTTAATCAAAACCCTTTTTGTTTGGAATGGATAAAGAACTCTTCTGACCCACAGGCCAGGAACCCAGGTCCTAGTTGGACTCCATCAGGTTGGTAGAGAGATAAGGATGGAAGTGCTTAATCCCTGGACTTAGTTCTAAACCTAAAATCACCATTTTATGAACTCTCAATGAAGATGCACTTAGGACAAATAAATAGCTTGCAAATTGCTTCTAAGAAAAGAAATAGGAAATTTCAGAGCTGAGCATTCAAAAAAATTAAACTGTTACAAATAAATTGATGGCATTGAAAAAAGTCCCATATTTAATCTTTAGACAGCCTCAAGTCTAAGAAAATTGAGGCATATACACACTGAACTTTTCCAATACAGAGGAAGGAAATAGAATTCCGCCCAAATAAGAAAAGATCCTATTCCTTGGAAAGTGACATGATGTTATAGTTTTACAGACAGTCCAGTCACACTAATCTCTCTCCATGTATCCACATGTCAAGTATAGTGTGCCGTGACAAGGCGTTGCTCCTCAAATAAAGGGATTAAGAACTATTATTTGCCATCTATGCCATCACTGGAAATCCATTTCAGGCAGCTGGTAGGAGCCAAATAAAGCAAACCTAAACATTCATGTGAAGCAGGTTGAGACTTGGTGACAGGGCCCCAGCAGGAAGCTTGTCCTAAAGCAAATTCAGTACTTACCCTCTTGTCCTAAAGCAATATTTACCAGCTTATCCTAAAGCAACTCCAATGCTTACCTTTTTTTAATAACTTACAATTTTTAACTGTTGAGAGGACAATTCAAGTGCAGCATAGTTAGCATTTTTCTAGTGCCCATTGCCTACCAGGTGTTCACATATGTGAGCTTACTTATTCCTCACAGAGATCCTCAGAGATAAATATCATTCTCATTTTTCTGAGGAGAGAGTTAAATCTGACTTCCCTGAGTACATGTAAGTACAGAGTTGGGTTTCCACATTATCTTACTGCTTAGTGTTGCCCTCTTACTGGAAAGTATTACCTGAGTCTGGTTCTGATCACTGTACCTTAGTGGTCACTGAACTGTGAATAGAACATTCATTGATAAACTATTACCCATGAGCCAATCTCATCTGGGTACTGGGGAATTTAAGAGCAATAAAAAACTTTAGAAACAATACCACACTGTATAACTGCAAAATAAGTTAAACGACTGCAGAGTAGTTAGGGCATAGAAGTAACCTCTGCAGGAGTTTATATTCAAACCTTGGTGGCACAGGCTAGAATTCAGGTGACCTTGGTCATATTACTTAAACTCTCTGATCTCAGTCTCTTCATGTGCAAATCAGAAATGATCCCTCCTACATCATCAAATTCTGTGTATATTAAATATGAAAATTCATATGTGTCACTTAGAACAGTGCCTAGAAGACAGTAAATATCCCATAAGTGTTATATAGTATGACTTCCCACCTAAAAAGGAATCTTTTTGAGGTTACTAAAGCAACTAACTTGTTCCTGCAGACTTTTCTGGCTGTGATTTTGTGTGTGTTTGTTTTTTAATAAAAAATCTCACCAGTGGACTAGTATAGTTTTCTTGCTTCAAAGTCGTAGTTAGTCTTGATCATCATGGTCCAATTCCCACTGAACGAGAGTATTTTGCTTGTCAATTCAAATTCCACCAGAGAAAAATAAATCTGTATCTGTTGTATGTCTGCCCCAGAATGCTGGCATTAAACCCACATGGCTGAAATTACCAGCAAACTTTTTTTAAGTATATTTCACAATGTTCGTGCTCTAAATGGCCTCCCCAAAATGGGTTTGTATTCTTTTTTCAGAGATTTTTCTGGTCACGGAAATATGTGGGATGATCAGGGAGAGTATTGCAAGTGGGGGCCTTGGAGTGTGAAATGTTTAAAAGAGCTAATGGCTTACAGGCTTTGGTCATCCTTTGGCCTGCATGACCTAGTATTTAAAGAAATCAGGGAATCTAGATTTGAAATTTTCTTTCCTTTGGAGGTAAAAATCCTGTACTTTTCTAATGCTGATAATTAATTCAGTGGGGAACCACAGATCCTTAATCAAACATTGATAACTAATTAATTTTTGACAACTAAACCTGTTAAGTTTTGTTTTTCTGTTTTGTTTTATCTCTGGTAATGTAGCTCTCTAGTTTGCAAGTTTAAGAATATTAGGAAAAGAATAAAAGTCACAGAAATGGAAATAGCCTCAGGGAGGGAAAAGACTTTCAGGAATGTTTTGTGATTTGGGGCCAAGAACCTATTATCCAGGCATATTGGTTTAGACGGGTCCAGAAACTGCCTACAGGAAAAGGTTTCCCTTCGAATTAACTCACCAGTGCAAAACCACTTGAAACCACATGTTTGGGGATGACCTGGAGCGAGTAGAAGATAAACTGCCTCTGCTCCCCCCACCACCACCCAAATTGACTCTGAACTCAACTCAGAGCAGAATGGATTTTGGAGCAGCCCATCTAGACCTGCCTATGGAGGTCAGTTGCCATTTAACACAAGAGCCTCAGAAATATTTCATAGCCCATGTGGAACTCTGTTGACTTGCATTTTAAAAGCAGTAAACACTGTTCCTTATATCTAAGTAGTGGGAATAGACTAGATTATTTGTATGTGGGTTACTCTGAAGTGTGTTCTACATTATTCTCCTACATGTCTCCAAAAGGAATGAGCACCAGTTGGTGGCAGTGGTAATGGTTTCATAATGTCCCCTTTGTTAGCATTCTTTCCTGTTTCACTTTCCCATGTCTCTAATGTACCTCAGATTCCCTCGTAAAGAAACTGCTTGCCTGGAAATCTTTGTCTCTAGGTCTGCTTCTGGGGAATCCACATGAAGATTACCACCTTTATGGCTTCATCTTATGTTTGACATATTCATAGATATCCATAAGTATCACTATACCAAGTGAAACATGTGTTTAGGGTGTTTTTGATCATGAAAAGAATGTCCATTTAGGATTAGCCAACTAGATTCAATTTAAGACAGTCCCAGTCTGTTTAGGGTTAGCATTGGCTGCTTTGGTGTCATAGTGCATCTTCACAGCTTGTCTAAACTGGTGCTTGCTGGTCTTCACAGCCGCAAGAAAACAAGTGAGCTGTTGTCCTCCATCTTCTTCAAGGTTCACTTGTTGCTCAGGGGAACATAATGATGGAACCCTGGTTGAGCTTGCTCCTCCCAGGACTGCTTTTCAGAGGCTACTTAGGCAGTCTTCAGAGGGGTCGTGTCCTAGTCCATCAGAAGATGGGTCACAAACTAATCTTCTTGTGTGTGAATATGAATGCCTTTTAGCACCGCCTCAATGAGACAGTTTCATGTGCAAGAATATTTTGGGGGAATATGGAGTATTTTTTTTATATTGTAATTGATCCATACAGAGTGACCCACCCTTAGGTGGTTGCTGGCAGGGATATATCACTGCTGTACAGTGATTCCTTTTGCCAGGCATTAAATTCATTTCAAAACAAAGAGAGGCATGAAAGATTGGCATCAACCTCAAATTTCACATATAGAAATGATAAGAGCAAATGGAGATTTAATTTATCTTTAAGATTTTGTAGTAGGTAAAATTCTTCATGAGTTAGGACTGGAATTGCCTTATTTTAAAAAATGAATAGAAGAAGGAGGGAAAATTTATTGAGCATACAAATAGGAAGTCCAGTCATAGTTTTGACCTGAAGTATAATTAAATTCAAGACTTTTTTTTTTTTAGAGGAGAGTATGAACGCAGTCCCCCACTACCACAAATTATGCAGTCAAGTTTCCCACATTTGGGAAAATCGTAGGAGTCAGCACATCCGGAATGCAATGGATAAACCTCACCCTGGGAAAACCACCTTCATGATCATGGTATTGCCCCTGCCAGGTAAGTATAAAATTCAAGATTTAATGTTATTAAGATATTTTAGTTTGCTACGTTCATGGCCCCCAAAGAATCAAGCCTCCCGTATTCATGCCATTGGATAGTCTCCGGGCTTGCCCATGAGAGTTGCTTTGACCAGTGGAATATTAGCAAGCAAAAGATTACAAAAAGAACAGAACCTGCCTTCTTCCGGTCCTACCATCCCCATGTAAAGAAACAGAATTTAGCTTACTTGGAAAAAAATAATATGACCTCATAGAGTGAGGTGCCCAGCAGTGCTCGTTGACTTACCAAAAAGAGTAAAGACCTTATCTTAAAACTGTCACCCCTAAACTACGTAGAAAGACATAAGTAGAGTAGTTCAGTAAACTTGCTGATGTATTAATTGATTAAATTTAGAAAATCTCTGGGTAGTCAAGAACCATTTCTCAGTGTTGAGATAAAGAACAAAAATAAGTTGCTGAAGAAAGATGTGTGTCACTTGACCCTCAATTCGCTTGCATGATCTTTCCTAAAGCTTCAGATTGCTGAAAATTGCATTGGGTGTAATTTGATAAGTTAATCAAATAAGCACCTTCATAATTAGTTACATCCAAGTTTAATCACTAAAAGATAAATAAGTATTCAGACAAGAGAAATATCACAATGAGATAGAATGACCACTTCAAAAGAGTGTTTATACCCAAAGAATAATACATTGATAGATGTCATAAAACCATAGAGTGAGTCTGTGTCTGCCTCATTCATTCAACAAATGCTCGTGTACCTATTATGTCCTAGTCATTTAGTCCTGGAAAGGGCATTAACATGTAGTCCCTATACCACCCCACCATTGTCCCATTAGCAGATGAGAATACCAAGGCTGAGAGATGGACCTACCTAAACTATCACACATCAGACTGGAACTCAACTCTCTTCTTTTCCTGACTAACATATTAGCTCAGAACCTCTAAGGACCAAACTAATTCTGTCCTTATTTGTGTGATCTTGATTCAGTCAGTCATCCTCTTAAATCTAAAAGATAATGGGAATAAGCCTGATGAGGTTTGACATCCTTTCCAGACCCAATCTCTATTATAACCGTATCTTCCAAAGTGAAATTATTTTAATATGTTTGAAACTTTGAGCTTTAAATGGTAACCACAAATGCCATCCCTGGAGGAAGAGCCTTTTATAAATGCATGTCCAAACCAACCCACCATAATAAAAAAAAAAAAAATCTGCATGCTGGATTAGATGGCCCCTGAGGTAGAAAGGAGACTTTTAGCATGAGGTGCCCTAGTTAATGGATGGAACTGCTGGAGGAGATTATGCTAAGTGAAATGAGTCAAGAAAAAGAACAATATCACATGGTTTCATTTATATGTAGAATATAAGGGAATAAAATACTGGGTGAATTCAAACCAATAACAAACCCTAAAAATTATCCTAGAATTAATACCAGAGGGAGAGAGGGAGGGTGGAAAACATCCAGTCATCCATAGTGGAGCACTCTAGGTGCCTTGATAGTAAGTATGGTATAGTGAAATAAATCGGAGAATGTGTGGTCCTATACTCCTAACCAAATACAGTGTTGTAGACTAATGTCACCACCTCAATTTTTAAAAATTGACAAATTGATAATAGTATTTGTGTTACAGTCTGGCTTAGAGAACAGTCTCTTCTGAGTGTTTTATTATTTATTATTATCATTGTAAAACTACATGGTGAAATCTGCTATCTTACCTATTTAAAAGTGTACAGTTTAGCACTGTTAAGTATATTCACATTGTTATGCAATATCTCCAGAGTCTTTTTAGCTTGCAAATCTGAAACTTTCTTTTTTTGTTGTTATTCTTTAAATCACAACCTCGGTGCCAGGAACGGTGGCTCGTGCCTATAAGCTTCAGCCTATGAAGCGGCCGGGGCTAGGGATAACAGTTCAAGTCCCGCTCGGGGCAACACAGCAAGACCTAGTTCCAAAAAAATAGCTGGGTGTGGTGGCACGCACCTGTAATCCAGCTACCTGGGAAGCTGAGGCTGGGGATTGCTTGAGTCCGGGGATTCAAGACTACCCCGGGCAACACTGTGAGATCTAGTCTCCAATAAAGAAAAGAAAAGAAAATGTACAAAAGGAGTAGCCAAAAATCTTCGAGTGCACTATTTACAACCCAAGACCAAATGAGATGAACACCTGCCTCCTTCCCCAGGGGTTTATAACCTGCTGATCCTGCTGGAATCTTTAAATTGGTGTTGCTGTCATCTTTCTTGCTTCCCAGAACAGTAGAATAACAGACAGGGTCTGTGTTATATTGAGTTGCCTAGGAACATAGTCTAAACAGAAATTCTTGTGCATTTAGTATGGACTAATAACATAGGTGAAACTCCTAGTGGAGTAAGGAAGTGGAAAAGGTCTGGAAAGATGAGAAAAGACGTGACCTCCACTGAAGTCTGGCTCAAACGGATTCTGCAGGAAGCTATGGAGTATGAATGGCACCCAGATTGTCCTATCTGGAGACAAGGGGAGAGCCCTTGATACCTTGTTGAAGTCACTGGCTGTGATAACTATAAGGAGAAGTGCACAAGGACCCAGGTGTTCAAGGGAGACAGCTCCTCAGTTGTTCATAGCCAACATTCTGTGCATAAACTGGAGGGAAACACTAGCAGCATCATTTACTCTTCCTTGATTGCTGATCTTTGTTTCATTTACTCTTCCTTGCTTGCTGATCTTTGTTTCCTCTCCCCCATAAACAAGTTTTCCTTTTTTCCCTTCAGGCAAGTCTAAGCTCTCTTCCAAACCAAGAGCCAAGATATTCAGTAAAACACTACTGATATTCCCCCTGCTGCTTTTTTATACGCCTCCTCCGTCCCCCGCTCCAGCATGGCTTATGGGGTCTGAGGAATTGCTGGCAAGAAATTCTGGTCCTAGAATTCTCCCAAGGGAAGGTGCTAACTTGGAATCCAGGAAAGGCCTTGTCTTTGTATCTGAACCACTATCTTCATTCAGTCAATGGAGCATAATGAGTCTCAGTACCACTTTTCTAAGGGGAGCAAGAGTCTTTCTCTCAACCTGAACTGACACCATCACCACCACCACCAAACCTTTTGTAGACAACAGCCCTCAGGATTCTTTGTGCCTTTGACAATCTCTAGAGAGTGAACCCCACATCTTTGTCTAATATAGAAAGATTATGTGTGGTGAGATGGCTGGAAACCTATGCCTCCCTTTTGAAGAGAAACCTGGTGCTAAGAGAGAAACATTTTGAGCTGGTGCTTCACAATGAAGTGATTTGAAAAACCTGGTAATGAGCCCCAGAGCAAGGCAGACATAGATTTAGTGACATCCTATTAGGCCCTGAGTCTAGGTTCTGTTGCAGAGTTGGATCTTCTGTTTAAGTCTAAGATAACCAATTTATAGTAGTCAGCTGAGTGATGTCCAAATGAATATATAATAGTTGCCCCTTAATCTGCAGTTTTGCTTTCTGTGGTTGCAGTTACTTGTGATCAACCAAAGTGTGAAGATGAAACTATGACAAATATTAAGATATTCTGAGAATGATGCCACATTCAATAATTTTATTATAGTGCATTGTAATTATTTTATCAGCTGTTAAACTCTTATGATGCTTAATTAATAAATTAAAATTTATTATAGGTATTTATGCACAGGGGAAAATATAGTATATACATGTATAGTATATAAATTTATATAAGAGAATATAAGAGAATACAGTGCTGTCATTTCAAGTTTCAGATACTCCCACTCAGTGTTTGAAATGTATCCTTGGTGTCTTGTGATATATCCTGTAGGTAAGAGGGATTACTATTTTAAAAGCAAAGGTAGAGACAAGGAATAGTCCCAATAAGGTGATACATCATAATAATCTCCTGCCTTTCTAGGGACAAAGGGAAAGAAATCCAAGTTATCCCTGGATGTTAGTAGCAATATTCAAGGCCTATTTTGAGTTCTGAATTAAGAGGCATATGTCAAATGTGACCCCTGGAGAGAATGACATTCAGTATGCTGAAACTAGTTATCTGTAGAAATAGCTAAAATTAATACAAGACACAATCACAAACATCCTGTAATCACAAACTTTCTGAAGATAACACTTTCTAAGTAGAATGAGAAATTCATATTATTAATATTAAGGATGTTAGCCGGGCATGGTGACACATGTCTGTTAGCGGCAGCCTAGGAAGACATGGCGGGAACCAGGAATCACGGTTTGAGTCCCACTCAGGGCAACACCGTGAGACCTAGTTCCAAAAAAATAGCTGGGCGTGGTGGCGCGCGCCTGTCATCCCAGCTACCTGGGAAGCTGAGGCTAGGGATTGCTTGAGTCTGTGGTACCCTGGGCAACATGAGCCTGAGGTTCCACGGGCAAAAATAGTAAGACCTAGTCTCAAAAACAAAACAAAACAAATATTAAGGATGTTGAACCTGGGCCGGGCACGGTGGCTCATGCCTGTGAGCTTTAGCCTATGAAGCGGCCAGGGCTAGGGATTGCGGTTTGAGTCCCGCCTGGGGCCCATGGCGAGACCTAGTTCCAAAAAAATAGCTGGGCGTGGTGGCGCACGTCTGTAATCCCAGCTACCTGGGAAGCTGAGGCTGGGGATTGCTTGAGTCTGTGGTACCCCAGGCAACGAGAGCCTGGGGTTACATGGGCAAAAATAGGGAGACCTAGTCTCAAAAAAAAAAAAGGATGTTGAACCTATTTTTTGTGACACAATAACCCTGGCCATTATGCCAAAAATTATGTATCCCCCTCCCCACTCCCTGTCCTGTATTCTATGAGAAAGTTTCCTCACATTTACTGTCAATAAATAATTCCATGTTAAAATTTCTTATTCCTAACCCTATACTTCTTCTGTAATTACAAGAGGGAGTTAGGGATGGGTAGAAGAAAGCAAAACATTCACGTAGAGAGAGGAAGTCTTATAGTAGTTAATGTATTTGGATGGGAAGGTGGGATAGAAAATTAACTCATTGCTTTCTCAAGACTCTGTACTTAAATTCTGCTTATTTTAGGTCCTTCTACCCTCTTTAAAAGTTTTGCCTGGATTCTCAGTTGAGCCATATGCTGGTTATTCACCTGTCACCTTTCAGCCCACACCTGCTTTCCTCAATTCTGCTCTGTAATTCTGAATTTAGGAGTCTGAGTACTGCTTTTCCCAAGATTCAACAAATGGCTTCCTGCTATTTTCTCTGCCAGTAGGGGTCACTGGCAAGACATAGAAACTAAGACAATGGAGAAGCCATTCTCCTTCCTCTATGCTTCCAGTACCTTCTTTAAAAGTGACTTTGAAATTCTGACTGTTTACACCTTCTCTGTCATACCAGCATCAGCCATAAAGTATTTCCTCCAAGGCTCCAGCACAGGAAGTCATTGCCCTCATGGAGCTAGATAGTCCTTCTTCTTGGTACATCTGGGCTCTGGTAATACCAGAATCCCAGCCCTAGTAATCTTAAATTGTGAGTTACCACCAATCCCATGTAATATTCTCTCTCTCTCTCTCTCTCTCTCTTTCTCTCTCTCTTCCCTTCTATTATTCTCCTTCCTTTCCCCCCTCTCTCTTCTTCCCTCTCTCCCTCTCAGCCATTCTGCCATTCTATTACCCATGTAACCAATATCCTGTGTTAAATTCTTTCTGTGAGAAATATCTAGAGAGGTTTTTGTTTTCTGACTTTGACCATGATTAATTTATCCAGTCTTATCTCCTGCTAAAATCAAACATAACCTGCTACCCTGACTCATGTAGGGGCAGGAAAATTTACATGGTGTATGTTTTGTTTAACACACAGAAAAATTACTAAGCTACTTTTCTACTTCTGTGTCTATTTACAATGTTTCTTGCCCTCAGAGTATTTTTTATCTTTAACTGCAAGTTTATTCATTTATTCAATACACAGTTATTGAGTACTCACCACATGGCAAGAACTATTCTAGGTACTGAGTAACAAAGCATCAAGCAAGAGAATGGAGGTCATTGCCCTCGTGGAGCTTATACCCTCTTAGGAAAAACAACAAAGAAATAATTTTAGACCACAACAAATCCCATAAAGGAAAATAATGTAAGCAGAGGTAAGAGGATGTGACTGTGATTTGAGGTCTAGCTATTTTAGATAATATGATGAAATCCTACTCATCATTTAAACACCAATTAAATTAATACATATTAGGGCCGGGCATGGTGGCTCATGCCTGTAAGCTTTAGCCTATGAAGCAGCTGGGGCTAGGGATCGTGGTTCGAGTCCCGCCTGGGGCCCATAGCGAGACCTAGTTCCAAAAAAATAGCTGGGCGTGGTGGCGCACGTCTGTAATCCCAGCTACCTGGGAAGCTGAGGCTGGGGATTGCTTGAGTCTGTGGTACCCCGGGCAACGTGAGCCTGTGGTTCTATGGGCAAAAATAGTGAGACCTAGTCTCAAAAAATAAATAAATAAATAAATAAAAATTAAATAAGTCATTGTCAAATGCTACACATTTTAAGATGATGTTCTGAAATATTGACTCATATTCTTTTCCTCTTAGTAAGTTCTTTTTATCCTCCAGAAGTTCCATTGTTAAAATACTAGTCTTCAGACTAAGCTTTTTGTCCTAGCAAGAACAAAAAGTCAGAACCTTACTTATGACTCAAAAATATTAAAAGAAAATTCTATTATACTATATATATATATATATATATATAACTTGTTTTATGCTATCAACTAAGAGATGGGAAGATTGCTCGTTGACATAAGATCATAGACAGAATATAAGAATATGTTCTTGGTTAAGGATGTGAGACTAAAAAGACAGAAGGGAGAGGGGAACTAGAGGTAAGTGAGAATTCTGGTGTTTTATATTCTCTTTGGAATTAGTCCTATGAGAACCATGTCACCAATAAATTTAGGGAGATTGGAGAGCAAGGTTGCCTCTCTAAGGTAAGGCTTCTAGGATCCAGAGAAGCTCTTCAATCATCATGCAGTAGAGCTACAATGACTAAGAAATGGGCCTGGTCTTTAGAGAGATTGCTGGGTCCTTTTGAGTAGGACTAGTTAAGAATTAAATATTCCCATGCTCCAATAGGCAGTGAGGGCTAAAGGAGGAAAGAAGACATCATGTGGACACTATCAGTAAATACATGTCGATCATGCAGGTTAATGAAGGGACTTCATGCATCATCAACAGATGCAGCAGAGAGCAACATTTAAAGACCAGAGGATAAATCAGACTTCACGGGAGTCTAGAACTATCATAGAATCCTGGATTTCCCTCTGCAAATACCATGTCTGATAGTTTACTAGTAGCAGTTGTGTTACTCTCACAACAAAGTATCACAAAGTGGGTGACTTAAATAAGAGAAATTTTTGTCTCAGTTCCAGAACCTAGAAGTGAGCCTAAGATATTGGCAGAATTGCTTCCTTCTGAGAGCTATGTTATTGAATCTTTTCCATGTTTGTTACCTGGAATCTGGTGATATATTTGGCAATCTTTGGTATTTGTTAACTGATAGATTTATCACCCCTGATCTCTACCATTATCTTCGTATGGTGCCCTGTTCACATGTCTATATCCCAATTTCCCCTTTTAAAAGAACATCGCTCTTAATCTGATTATAAGAACACCACGATGACGTCATTGTTACTCAACTACCTCTGTAAAGAACCTGTCTCCAGAGCTGGGCATGGTGGCTCATGCCTGAAAGCTTCAGCCTATGAAGCAGCTGGGGCTAGTGAGACCTAGTTCCAAAAAAATATAGGTGGGCGTGGTGGCGCGTGCCTGTAATCCCAGCTACCTAGGAAATTGAGGCTGGGGATTGCTTGAGTCTGTGGTGCCCTGGGCAACGAGAGCCTGGGGGGTTACACGGGCAAAAATAGCAAGACCTAGTCTCAAAAAAAAAAAAAAAACCTGTCTCCAAATAAGTCACATTCTAAGGGAATGGCTATTAGGGCTTAGGCATATGAATTTAGAGGGACATAACTCAAACCATAAAACCATGTATATAAAACCCAATGAAAATAAAAGGGAAAAATATTAAATTTGATTGAAGAGTTATCCAAGAAACTGGCATGACTGGGTTACCTTGGGTGTCAAACAAGCTTTAACATGACCCCCATAATCCCCAAGTCCTGCTATCCAGCCATTGTACAATGTTGATTCCTTGAGCACAAGTGGGACCTGTGACTTGTTTTTTACCTATAGAATTTGGTAAAGATAATGATATGTCATTTCATTCTGTGAGTGTGTTATTTATGCATGACTGTCTTGATATAAGATTCTGTTTCTGCCACTAGATGCAGTTTTTCTTCTTGTCTTGCTAGCTTGGAAAAAGAAAGACGCTATCTTGTAAGAAAGCTTTTGAAGAGGTACCCACATGGCACTGAACTGTGGGTGACATCTAGGGCCTGAGAATGACAGCCAGTCAGAAACTGGAGTTTTTAATATTATAAGCACTGGGAAGTTCTGCCACTAACTAACACTAAGTTCATAAGAGTATCCATCACCAACTGATCCTTCAGCTAAGCACCCAGCTCTAGCCTTGATGGCAGCTTGGCTATGAGGTAATAAAGGTTTAGCATTTTAAGCTGCTAAGTGGGTACATGGTGATATTTGGACACACAACAGAAAACTTACATATCCTGAGTTGGTGATATCAGTAGTTATATCAGATGCAGAATTTGTGAGGCAGAAAGTGAGGGGGACTGAGGACATAGTTACTTTTACTCATAGAGAAATTTTTAGAAATTACATTTTACACCTGCAAATACTTAATAAAAATCATAGTTGTCCCACTAACATCAAATTAATCTCTTCATTTTCTTTGCTTTTGTTGCTCTCCTCCACCTTCAGTTTTAACATCATCTCTGGCATTTGATATTTTATTGATCCCAAGTATAATTATTCAAGAAGAGCATCCAAGTTCTGTGACCTGGTAGTTGGAATTTTGTTCTGACATGAATTTTAATCATGAGCATTTTGAAGATGGCATAAAATCAAAATGGCTTAATGGTAAGGCTAAGAAAGTCATGGGTCCCCAAAATTTTTTATAAGAATAGAGGGGTTACAATCTATTTGGAGGGCTGGGGTGGCCAACATTATATTAACTTTCATCCAGAAAAATAGCAACCTTTTCTAAAGATGAATTTATTCACTCTTTTATATGAGAATCAGATAATGTCAGTTGTTCACACCAAATAATCCTATTATTGTTTTTATTAGTTGGGTGTCTTTTAGAAAAAGTAGAGGAGTTTACTCCTTGCTTCTATTACTGCTCCCAGACCACCCACAATCCAGAGCTCAATGTGGCTTTGTTGTTCTCATCTCATTATCAAGTATATAGTAATTCTAGTGATGTAACAAAAAGTTCTTTGTGAGAAGAAAGCCAACTGATATTGCTGGTGATGGCAATAAAGTGAAACTAAAGAAGTCTAAGAAAGTGAAGTATTTGCATGTTGAAGATTAGCAACTGTTTTAGGATATGTTTTCAGAAAGGAAATACATTAAGGGGAGTGAGGTATACCCATAATCCCATTATCCAAATATAACAAGATTAACATTTTAGAATATATGTCTCCAGTCTGTTTTCCAATGTGTTTTAAATGTAGCTGGAACAATACACTCTTTTCTCTTTTTTTAATCCAGTGTGCCAAAGGCAAGTTCCCAACAAATCTAACAAATATATCTATGTCAATGTATTAAAGTAACATAATTTATGTAATTATTTCCTAATTATCTGTATTTTTTCATTTCATTGTGATTATAAATATCACTGTACTGAACACTTAACTAAAATTTCAGTTAGGTACTTGTATATGTTTATATATGTATGGACATAGGTGTATATATCCATACATATATGTCTATATGTATGTTTACATATCTGTATCTATGTTAAACTACAAGTAGAAACACTGAGTCAAAAAGTTATGAACATTTTGAAATCTGTTAACTCACACCATAAAATACTTTCCAGAAGCTTGGTCTAATTCATTACCCTTACTAACAAGTAGGCTGATAATACATCTCACTACACATTGCTGGTGTTGTATGTAATCATTGTTAATGATTTGATCTTAGAGATAATATTAAAAAGGATCTAATTAATTTTCATCAAATCTGCTTTAACTGGATAAACTTAACTGGATAAACTTTGCCTTCACCAACATTAATTTTTCTCCCTCATTGTTAAATAAAGAGATTTTTTTGGCCAGTTCCATTTCATTTTTGTGTTTGTACCATCCGCACTTCCTGCTACAATATCATAACATGTCTTAGTATCTGGTGGAGTAGTTATATCATTAGTCTTTCTTGTATAATTCAAGCTAATTTCACCTTTTTAGAGTTCTTTTGGCTTCCACCTTTTCTATAGAGTCAACTATATTTTACCTGAAGTTATGGCATTATTTCCCCAAAGAAACAGAAAGCTCCTTGTAAATTGGAGATTTTTAAATCTTTTTTGTTTATGTCCCCATTTTCTTTACTCATATATATAGTAAAAGCCTCTCAACCACAAGCAGAGGGTTTCTCTCAGAATGAATTCTAAAATTGACGGTGTTCTTCTCATCTCTGTATTCTAGAATCTAGAAGCAGCTACTCTGTCCCCTCTATTTCTCTCTTTCTTAAGTCATAGTCTAGTCACATCCAGCAATCCCTTAAGGAGACAACACAAAGAATTGACAATTACTGTTGAGGGTAATTTGTTCAGCACATGGCCTGATACACATCCTCCCTACCCACAGGCACTATTGAAAGATGAACTAATAGATCATTATCATTATACAGGATGAATGAGCATAGAGCTAAATATTAATGAATCTTATTCAGTAATTGCCCACATAAGAGACAAAATTATCATTTAAAAGAACTGTAGTTACTAATTAGGCTCATTATTCCTTCAAGAGTGAAGGTTCCAGTGAGCAAGGGTTATTACATATTACTCTAAACTAACTCTATGTATCATCTGTGACTTTTGGTGTCTCTAAAAATAGTATAGAAGTTAACTCAGAATATTTTTAAACCAAATAAATGGACTTTTATTTGTGTAAGAAATTCATTTGGCCAAAACAGTCATTCCTAACTCAAACTATGCTTTGGAAACTTGCAGATTAAAAGTACAGATTCTTTTATACCATAGAGAGTTTTCTGACTCTGTAAGACCAGGGCTGAAACAGGAATCTGGACAATTATTTTTTTAATTTTTTAATTCCCCAGGTGATCATGATACAGCCTTTCGGGTACTACAAGAGTAAAACACGTTGTTAGCAAGCTGAGATCATTGCAATACATACACATTTTCTCCACGACACAGAAATCTAAGCAAAGCCATTAGGTGTTGCAGGAGACCCAGAGGAATTGATTCACAAGTAACTTGACACTTTTGCAGAAGTGATGAGAAAAATGCACAAGAACCTTCCATGTTTGAATCACTTTGTTTTCTCATTTTCATAACTCATTTTTTCCCTGCATTGAAGTAATATTGGTTTACAGCATTTTATATGATTTAGGAGCATAGTTTCACACTTGCTCATATGTATGTCATCACACCACACCCACCTCCAAAGCACCCACAGTCCTTTACCCTACTAGACCCCTCCCAGCTTTGTCTCCACCCTCATTCCCCCCTTCCTTCTAGTAGCCTCGATTCTGCAGTCATTGTTCTGGGGGAGGGGGGTGTTGGGTTCATTCTTTGTGTTTTCTTGTTGTTGCTTGTTTATTTGGTTTTCTTTATTTGTTGTTTATTTGCTTTGTTTTCTCCATTCTACATGAGTGAAATCACCCAGTATTTGTCAAAAGTTCACCTTTTTTCGTAGCTGGCTAATGTTCCGTTGTGTATATATACCACATCTTTTCTCACTTTAAATTTTTTAACTTTCTTATTTTCATAAAACATCAGTCATATTTGTGTAGTTAGTTTTTCTCGTAGGTGTGGTCCTTCCATCAGTGATGCACTCCTAACCAATACCTTGCTCTCCATTTCCCCCTTCTCTACTCCAGTCACGCTAACTCCTGTCTCATTCAAGCCATTGGTCTATGCTTGGCACACTGGTCTCTTTTTTTTTTCTGGAGTAATGTCCTTTTGCTAGATGAGGACCTACATGGCTGGAACATAGAAGACCAGGCTGCTCAGATCTCCAGGAGTAACTTTGAAGTGGGTAGCCAGGCCAAGCTTATCAGGAACCTCTTATAGGGTAGATGTGTGGCATGGCTCTCCAGGCTCCTTTATTTGGGCTCTTACTATAATGGAAGAGACTGTCTCCTTTTCTCCAGACCTGTGTGTTCATTGGGTTCCATGCCTCCCCGTTCATACTGACTGTCTCCTCAATTCCAATGTCTGTTACATGGTGCTGCTTCTGAGCCTTATAGTTCTGCCATCTGATATTGAGAAGCCAACTCCTAGCCACTGGAAGTGGAGAAGTTCCCCAGTGGTAACAGAGTTCAACAGATGGTTGGTCCAGATCATCTCCTCTCTCATATACCATATCATCTCAACAAATGTTCTGTTGCTAGGCATGGTGATGCATGCCTGTAATCCCAGCTCTCTGGGAGACTGAGGCTAGGAATCACTTGAGTCTGCATATTCAAGACTACCATGGGCAACATAGCAAAACCTAGCCTGTAAAAAAAAACAAACAACAAAAAACAAAAAAACAACTGCTCTGTTGATGGGGATTAAAGTTGTTTCCACAGCTTGCTATTGTAAATAGTGCTTCAAAAAAACATAGGAGTGCATCATATAGTTCACTGAGTTAGTAATAATGTATTCTTTAGGTAGAAACCTAGGAGTTGAATTGCTGTATCATATGGCAGATATATTTTTAATATTTTGGGAAATCGCCATACAGTTTTCCATAGGTAGTGGGTTAGTCTACATTCCCTCCAGCAGTGTATGTAGGTTCTATTTTCACCATCTCCTCACCCACATTAATTGTTTCTAGGCTTTTTTATATGGGTCTTACTCACTGGAGTGAGTGATTTTGATTTGCATTTTCATGTGCCTGTTGGCCATCTGTATCTCTTCTCCTATACCATACACAAAAATAATCTCAAAATGGATTAAAGATTTAGATCTAAGACCAGAATCTAAAGTACATAGAAGAAAACATAGGCAGAATATTCCATGACACTGATTTTGTGTATCTCTTTGGGGACTTGACTCCAACAGCAAGGAAAACAAAAGCAAAAAATAAGCAAATAGACTACATTAAAAAAGTCTCCTGTATGGTGAAAGAAACTATCATTAAAACAAAAAAGAGGTCCCACTCAAGGGTAGAACATATCTATCCATCACAAATCTGACAAAGAGCTGACATCAAAGATCTACAAAGAACTCATACAATTCAACTAAAAGAAAACAAAGAACCTAATCAAAAATGGAAAGAAGAGCTAAATATACAGTTCTCCAAGGAAGACATGCAGATTAGCTTTTAATCCTTATATCAGAGAGTCATTCCCTGAGCTGATATTCACATGAGCAGAGGAGAAAATTGCAGAATTAAGGAATGAACTGAAGGAAACCAGGCAGGAACCATGCCTTCTTATTCCCTGCAACCAAACCCACACTATGACAAATTATCTCCCTCTCCCTCACCCCCCACTGCCTGTTTAACTACCTAAAATTTTCACTTAAAAATTAATAACTTTGAGTCACTCCCTAATCATTGTATTCATTCTGCATGATAACTAAGATATCTACATTCATAATTATTAAGAAGGATGTTAATCTCTTGCTAGTGGAAGATGAGATACTCAGTCTCTGACTTTGGGGAGTTAAGTCCAATATGGGATACAGCTTTACTCATCTAAAATATAGCATAAGTCATGCTCTGACAGAGTAGCTATGAGCCCAGAACAGAAGGTTAAATAAAGAAGTGAAAAATCTATCATCCCTGTGGTGAAAGTCCTTGAAATCCTGGCCATGATGTCAGGAATTTGTCAGTATACACAAAAACAACAATTTTTTGTTATTTACTCCTTGCTGGTATTTCTGCAGTTAGAAGGTCCAGGGATAAGTGGGCCAGAACCCAACTTGTAGATTGCCTTTCTGTTCCCATTTCCCAAGGCCACTCAGCTACAACCCCCAGGCCAAAGCCCTCTGACCAGGCATGTGGCCAGAGACGGCTGGGATTGGCCAATTGTGTTTTTATGAGGGCACCCAGCT
The DNA here is from genome assembly GCA_004024945.1 of Uropsilus gracilis. Lineage (NCBI taxonomy): Eukaryota > Metazoa > Chordata > Mammalia > Eulipotyphla > Talpidae > Uropsilus > Uropsilus gracilis. Next base: position 9,955 of record PVHY01012441.1, on the reverse strand, counting down.
GCAGGAATTTAAGAGCTGGGCTTAAAGAATGGAGTAGGAGCAATGAAGCTACACGGGAAGAAGTCTGTGAGGACACTGGTGGGGGGCAGAGGTTTACAAAAACACTGTCAAATTAGAGCCAGTCACCAGAGTGGTGGCAAGACAGCAAGAGTAAGATCATGGAGAATTGACAAACACCAGCAAACATTCCAAAGGAAGGATAGATGACTATCTGGTGACAGCCTACCCCAGATTGTCCTATTTCCTTGTATACTTGCCATTCTCTAGGTTTCTGGTCTCCAGACAATTTGCAAAAACTGGGCTCTAATCGAATTCATTGTCTCATCCAGGCGTTTAACTGGTACATCACTTTGTTGTAATACAACACAATACAATCTAGCCATCCAGATCATACTCTGTTTTACTTAGGCATCCTTATCTGTATAAACACTCTGAAGTTGCCTTTTTATCTGACCCAGATGGTCTATAATAATTTCCTATGATTAGGCTTGTGCTTCTTTTATCTTTTTATTTCTATCCAAATATATTTTGTCCTACTGCCAACTTATTTATTATGTGACATTCTTTTTCCCTTTAGACACAATATCCTCCTTGACCCACACTGGCATAATTCCCCCAAGCCTGTTGTGTCTATCTCTTATATAAACTTTCCATCTTCAAATTATTCTGAGTCTGTTTCTGGTTTTTGCCTCTCCTTAGTAATCCTTGTTACATAATGTGTCTATTATATCTCTTGGTATTTGTTTTCTTTCAGTTCACTTCTTTTCACTTCTTACCATGCATATGAAAGTCATTTGTAAGGGGAGCTGTTTAGAATTTGCTTTTATTTTTTTCTTTGGTTTCTTTTAGGGTTCTGCCTTCATCCTTTGAGTTCTTTTAATCTCTGACCCCCCCCATCCATTTCTCAGGCCTCCCCGATTTCCCCATAACATGCTAGTTTATACCTTCCTTCCAGATGCGTGCAATTTTCACCATTGTGGCTTTGTGTACCGCTGTGTGGTTTTGCAGAAAGAGCTGGCTGTCTTTCATATAACTTTCCAATCTCTACCATTCATTGGTTTAGCAGGAACTCCATTCAAAATCAGTTTTATCCCAATCATTAGCATGTGTCTAGAGCCTGAAGGAAGTCTGATAGAGATGAAAACAAAAATGTAATAAACTCATTTTGTTCTTTCATGAGACTTTAGCTGTCTATAAAAAATTTAGGATAACCAGTTGAAAATGACTATGAGGAATCAAATAGTTTAAACTATTTTTTCTCAAATTGAATTAAACAACTATATTTCCCCACATCTTCACTTAAATGTCCTTTTTGTTGTTGTTACTTTGTTGTTTGTGTGTCAAGGTATGCGGGCATTTTATCAACTATATAGTCCCTTCATGTTGTTGGGAAAACTGTCAAATAAGATGTCACAAATATATCTGTACTTCCTATCCTATTTAATACAGTCAGCAGTGGTGTGGGTGCTTGGAAGAAAGGAAATAAAGTAGTTAACATGACTAGCATGAAACCTAGAAACAGCTCAGATATTTTCATGGAATATAAATTTCCTAAGGGAAGCACTATGTCTGTAGTTATTATAACTATTCAGCCTCCCTGGGTCTCAGTTTCCCATTTGAAAATGGGACAATATTCAATGGGATTCATAAGGACTATAGAAACACTGTAGAGAAAGGAACAGTTTTTTAATGGTAATCAAAACAACAAGATGTGACTATGGGAAGTCACCAGGGTATCATTCAGTAAGTTTTTTTGTGCCAGGGAACTAGTGAGTCATTCAATACCCTTAAAAAAGAAAAAATTTTTCCCATTGGATGAATTTTGTGCCTAGGAGAATCCAGATGAATATAATTAACATGTATCATTGTTGAAAGTACCTGAGGGCAGTTATCCATATTGAGTTCCAGTTTAGAGGGAGCAGAAAACAGGAAAGAGGGCTCTGGTTTGAACATTTTGTTGTTTAGACCAGAGCAAAATTTAATCAGCAAAACTTCCAGAATATTTTTGTCATTAAAAATCCTTGAACAGTCCCATTTTCAACTAGTTCAGAAACATGACATGTAGAGGGAAAAAAGTCTTTCTGTTTATATTGTTTGAAATAGAAGCAGAAATTCTGAAATTATGCTGCTTGAATAAAAATAATACCAAAAGTATTTGCCAGCTATGTGATCTTAGCCAAGCTAGCTAAATTTGCTGGCCTCAGTTTTCTCAAATGTAAAGCATTGATAGTAACTACCAAGTAGAATGACCATGAAGAATTTGTTTTAATGTATGCAAAGCACTTATCACCATGCTTAGTACATAGTAAGCACTCGGTAAAAACTTGCTATTATTTTGGAATGTTGGAAACCAAAGATAACTTCATTTGCCCAAATTCTCACATATATACTCTGCAAATAATGAAGTCAATGTTCATTCACCTAATGTCAACTATTTGAATTTTTTCTTCCACACCATTAGGATGTCCTATATTTATTCTTTGTATGCCCACCTTCTCTATTACCATTTTGTCACATCTGGTAGTCTTTCTCCACTATGTCTCATAGAAAAGAAAATCCTTATCATTTTGGCAGAACTCTGAGTCCTGGGTAAAAGTAATTTCTTTGGGTAGACAGGTTTTATAGATAACTTTCAAATGTTCCTTTGCCTATGGGTCACCATTATTCTCTTACCTTTCAGGTGGTAAGTTCATTGAAGTAGGGGCCATGTTTTACTTCGATGTGTTAGCACCATCTTATGTATATGTGAACTCTTATTTCTCACTATAATTCATTTTATAATTCATTTTATAATTTCATTACCTTCAAAAAAGTTAATGAAATTGTCCAAGATCATAATACTCATAGAAAACCAGGATAATTGACATTAAATCTTCACAATTACAAGAGGATCTTGAGATGGTGAATTTATATCCTTACTGTACCTATTCAGAACCAACTTTTATTAAAAACATATTTCTATTACACACATTTTATAAGAACACATTTCATATGACTCAATTATCTCAAATATTATGAATGCATATATCAACACAAGATTAACTGTGTACCAATGTCATCTATGCAATTCTTTTTCTTAAGTTATAGGTTCTGACTGTTTTTGCAACATAAGAGGTCAGCTAGTTTCAGCCTACTTACCCTACTGACTGTAGGACAGTATGTATTTAATCCAGCCTACAGCACCATTTAATTGCAGAAGAATCAAAGTCATCTTTTATGTGACATTCTTTCTCTTTTCAAATACTTCACCTCTTTTAATCCATCCTGACTTCATGTTGGGGTTAGATTTAGAAACAGTCAAAAATACTTTTTAACAAACTTGTTACAAACCACTACTTTAGGAGGATCAGGAGAGTAAATTAATGTTTTAACACACACAAATATTCTATGATTATTGCTGTCCTTGTAAGCAAAGATACAGAGAGCTGTGGAAAAAATAGAAAGGAGAACAAAAGCATAGTAAATTCACTGCAAGTTTACATTTGAAATGATTAATATGTATACTTCATTACATTACATTTTTACCTGCCATATTTTCCAAATTTTTTATAATTATGTAAACATTACTCAACATCTTGAAGTCTATTCAGATACTGAGGCTAAGAGGGTTTTTTTTTCTTTGTTTGGTTGGGTTTTTTTTGTTTGTTTACTTTGTTTTTTTGTTTGTTTGTTTGTTTGTTTGTTTGTTTGAGACTAGGTCTCACTATTTTTACCCAAGGAACCACAGGCTCACGTTGCCCGGGAAGTGATCCCCAGTCTCAGCTTCCCAGGTAACTGGGATTACAGGCACACGCCACCATGCCCAGGTATTTTTTGGAACTAGGTCTCACTGTGTTGCCCTGAGCGGGACTTGAACCGCGATTCCTAGCCCCAGCCGCTTCATTGGCTGAAACTTACAGGCACGAGCCACCGTGCCCAGCAACTGAGGCTAAGAGTTTGCACAACAAGAAATAATGAGAAGATCAATTGAAAAACACGTCAGGAGTGAGGAAAAAAAATTGTCAATAAGAGATTCTTATCGCTTTATATTGAGTATCAAGTAAATCAATGACTGCTACTTTTGATAAAAGTAAAAACAATTTCAATCTAATTTTAAAGCTTTACCATAACAGAACTTCAACATTTGAGTAGTTTCAACAAATTGGATATTAAATACTCTATATTCTTAGCACTCTTATTAGCAGAGGGAAGGCAATGTATAGCATTGTTCCTTTATAAGCAAGTTTTTTCTTTTTAATAAAAGTGGTTTGCTACAGTTTTCCTCCAGCTAAAGTGGATTTTAATCTTGAGAAGATACTTTATTTTATTTAACATTTTTCCTTCCCATAGCAGGGGTTAATATTATTCTATTTTCAGTATTTTAATATGATCTTGAGAAATTAGTGGATTAGGTGGTATTGCCAGATTTTATCTTTTAAGAATTGTGTTCTTTAGGGAGTTGAGTGAAAGAACACTGAAATACCTTTTTGGCGGGGTTAAGAAACCCTAATATAGAACAATGAATGAAATTCCATAAAAAAAGGAGTGCTGAGATCTCGCAAAAGGCTATATATAATCAGTTTACAGTGAAATCTAGTACTACTAGTCTCCTGACTCCTCAGACCTCAGCAAAATGAATGAAATGTAACACTTCATCTTCAAACTATAACTCAGAGAAATGAGAGCAAACTGACATGGAAAAGATAGAAGATGACAAAAGACAGGTGTAAAGAAAGGGTATGGTAAATATGTAAACATATGATGTTACCCAAAAAGGGTGAAAGGAAGAAAAGAGTGAAGGAAAGGAGAACATATCATGCAAAACAGACACTCATGAGAAAACACAAACACCATAGGTATCTATTCTACATGTGCTTTTTGCTAGTAAAGGGTTTAATAAAACCATGAATTCAACAAAAGAAGAGCTCGATGGCTATATAATACACAAGAAGAAAAGGTAGATGGAGAAAATACAACGCTAAGCAAACAGATTAATAAACCAAATCACACAATTATTGACCCAGCAACAGAAACTGAAAAGAAAATTAATGTATTATAAAACTTTGGTCATCAACTTGAGTGTAAAATAAAGAGACAGAAAGATTAAGGTAACTAAAAGATAACAGATTTGGGAGGGGGGGGGGATAAAGACCCAGCATAAGACAAGTTGAAATCAAAATGATAGAACCAATCAAATAAAGTATTTAAAAACCACAAGGATATAATGCAATAACTGTTTCCTGAAAATAAAGATATAAGTTTATATATTGAATCCCAAAAAACTAAGAATAAATGGTTAAAAATATTTCCTTCCTTCCTTCCTTCCTTCCTTCCTTCCTTCCTTCCTTCCTTCCTTCCTTCCTTCCTTCCTTCCTTCCTTTCTTTCTTTCCAGGTCTCTTTTGCCTGGGGTAGTCTTGAACCTGTGAACTCAAGTGGTTCCTAGCCTCAGCCTGCTAAGGCTGGGATTAAAGGTTCATGTCACCATGCCTGGCTTTAAAAATGTTTTCTGATGAAGTCATTAAAATTCTATAATTCTTAAGAAAATAAAATAAAATTCTTAATTCTCCAGGACTCAAAACCAAAATAAGCAACAAAAAAGATCTTCTGTAAGAGAAAAAAAATCCAGGCTATTATTCCTATTTACTCATCACAACACTGGATATCAGAAGACAGTGGGACAATGTCACTAATTTTGTCGAGTAAAAAAAATGGTTATACTCAGATAAATAATGATTCACATGAGATTGGGCATGTTCAGGGTGGTATGTCAGTAGACTAAATGATGATTCAAAGATAAAGGCAAATGATAGACATTCCAAACCCAGGCAGTCCCCAGGAATATAAGTACATTATTCAATAACTCATCAAAATGAAGGGGCCATAGTTAAAGGGGCACTGTGATCATTGTACTCACTTAAATAAAAACTATGTTCAAGGCCGGGCATGGTGTTTCATGCCTGTAGGTGACAGCCTAAGAAGCCACACCAGGGTCAGGGATTGCGGTTTGAGTGCCGCAGGGGGCACATAGCAAGACCTAGTCCCAAAAAAATAGCTGAGCATGGTGGCGCGTGCCTGTAATCCCAGCTACCTGGGAAGCTGAGGCTAGGGCTTGCTTGAGTCTGTGGTACCCCGGGCAACGTGAGCCTGCGGTTCCATGGGCAAACATAGCAAGATCTAGTCTCAAAAATAAAACTAAATAAATAAATAAAAATAAAAACTATGTTCAAGCAAAATTTTCTTTCTCACTATTAACTGCTCCTGACAGTCTCCATTACTGATTTATCATTCTTTCACTTGACTCCACCCTGTACATGACCCTGATCCCTCAGTCATCTTAAAGTACCACAAACACAGTTTTTTTGATGTATCAGATCTTCAATAAAGATAAAAGATGAGGTAGTACAAAGATTGTTTTATTTATTATGACTATGTAAAAAGTTGCTTCAAAAATTATCATCTTAATAACATACAGTATTTTTCATTGTTTCTATGAATTAGTGGCTCAAGTGGGTAGTTCTGACTTAGGGTCTCTTGTGAGATTACAGTCAAGATGTTGATGGTAACTGAAGTCATCTGCAGCCCTGACTGGGGCAGGATCTGTTTTCAGATGGCTCACTCCCATGATTGTTGGTAGTATCTACCTACTGGGCTATTTGAGTGCTCTCCTGATATGGTGCCTCCTTTCTCCCAAAGCAAACAAAAGATCCAGGAGATCATTTCAATGGGTATTTTTTTTTTTGCCTTTTAACCCTTAGAAATCTGCCGTTCCTCAATGTTCTTTTAGTATTATTATTATTAAGAGACTAGGTCTCACTATGTTGCCCAGGGTTGTCTCAAACTCATGAACTCAAGTGATCCCCAGCCTCAGCTTCCCAGGTAACTGGGATTACAGGCGCACACCACCACTCCTGGCTTTCCTCAACGTTCTATTGGTTACAAAATCAGGCCTGTATAGAACAGGAGAGGGCCATATCTTCAGGGCACAAATACCAGACATTGGATATCACTGAGTACTATCTATCACCAATCTTTTAGGATGAAAAGTGATTCACACCATTATGAATCAATATCTGAGATTTTTATCTCATTAGTTCACAAACCACAAATATCAACAAAATTCCCCAAGCATGGTCACCATGTAAAGTTTGCAGGTGTTGCTTATACCTGGAACCCAGTACAGAGATTCTGATGCTCTACATCATGAGAGATGTTAATAATATCTATCCAAAGGAGGGGGTATCTTTTTCTGAATTTGACACAGATTCACTTGAAAACTGAAATGTACTTTGGGGCTAAAGAAAACAACAAAAGTAGAGCTTTAACATGCATAATATTTCAAACAAAATTATGCCAATTCTATCAACCCCAAACAAGTTGAGATTTTTGATAAATTACTGGCAAACTGTTAATACAGAGTTCATTTCCATTTGCAAATCAGTAACTTACTGAATTTCTTTGAAAAAATGTATTCTCTTTCAAGTTTAACTCACCACAGTGGCCAAATTACTACACCCTAATTTAGGTTCTTAGTTTATATCATCCTGGAATTTTTGTCTCTAGACTCCTGTAAGATTTTTGTCTCTAGACTCCCTCGTCTATTTCTAAGTTTCTATGATATCATGTTGTAGGAATCAGTTTGAGAAGAACTCACAAAGAAATTCCTATATTATTTAACAATCAGCTATCCAAGCTGAAAAAAGCTTGGATAATAAAGCTTGTGTATTCTGAGTTACCAAGACCTTTCTAGATATTGTATCAATTTTCTTGATATTTGTCCTATCAAACATATTTGCACATATTGTGGTTTAATCCAACCAAGTTACTTTCTGAAACCTTTGTAGGACCACTAGGACTATGCAATATACATCATGTTTATGTTTCACCTGAAAGAGCTCCTAGTGAGTCATTTAATTGTCTTTATGAAAGAAGACTGAGGAGTTAGAGTAACCCCTACGATGCCACTTTCTCAGAATAAGTGCTTGTAGTATTTTGAGTCTGTGCTAGATTTTAAAGTAAACCTATACTACCCTCTCACTGTATGAGTATAAAGCAATACTATCTTCAAGAATAATGAACAGAATTTCATATTCCTTTACTTTCCATAACTCAGTGTATTTTGTGATACTGAATCAGATTATTGATTTTTCAGTCACATTCAATGTTAAGTTCTATCTCTCTTCTTGTTGCCAATTGGGAAGTCCTTATATTTGTCTAGTTAATATGACATGGTGAGGTATATAGGTAATAGTCATTTTCTGTCTTCTATTGCTGTCTCGTGAGGTATACCTTTTTCTCTTTATTTTCTGTTCCTTGGACTTTATTTCTACCCTATCTGTTAAAATTAAATTTGCCTCACCAAAACTTCCAGCTGACAAGTCCATGGATTCCAATCCCAGGCGCCTTTGTGCTCCTCTTAGATCCAAACCCCACTCATAGGCAGGGAGCTGACTTCGTGCTACAATGTGAGTGCCTGAGGTGTATGAAATTCTCATTAGATCACTCTGCTGAGTTGTTTCATTCAGCCATTATCACTCTTTTACCCATCTCCCTGCTGAATACAGGTTTGTTAAACAACTTGACTCTTCCAAACCACACACTACAAAGCAAAGATTAGATAGATGCCCTGTTTATTGAGCTACTTCCAGTTATTTCTGGGGTTTCCTCCAGCCCAGAATGGGATAAGAGCACAGTGTCCCTTCTCTGACAGTATCTGTTTGTTTGTGGGGGGTTTTCATAGTTTTTTTTTTTCTCCCTTTCCCTAGATAACTATTGTCTATCAAGGCTCTGAAGAAGCCCAAAGACTTATGAAGCATTTCGGTCTTTTAAGGAAAGGGTATCAGGGAAGAATAGGCAATATTGGAAATGTGTTCATGGAAAACTGATAACTGAACTGGCTTTCTCTAGACTTACTCAGAACATAGAAAAGGCAATAGTTTTCTCACAAAAATGATCTCACGTTCTCATTGCCTCCTACCCCATGGGAGAAATATCACCGTACATAGTCATAAAAAAAAAGTCAGAAATGGAACCTCTGCCCTGTCTACTATCTTCCCCTTTCCACACTGGACAAGGACTCACTGATTTCTCCTCTCAAATAGGCCATCTCTACTTCTCCCCCATGGTTCATTGACCATTTTACCCTCATTACCCCCCCCTTTTTTTTTTTTTTTTGAGACTAGGTCTCGCTATTTTTGCCCGTGGAACCGCAGGCTCTCGTTGCCCAGGGTACCACAGACTCAAGCAATCCCCAGCCTCAGCTTCCCAGGTAGCTGGGATTACAGGCGCGCGCCACCACGCCCAGCTATTTTTTGGAACTAGGTCTCGCTACGGGCCCCAGGCAGGACTCGAATCGCGATCCCTAGCCCCGGCCGCTTCATAGGCTGAAGCTTACAGGCACGAGTCACCGTGCCCAAGCCCTCCACATTACCCCTTGTTTCAAGGACGCTGCCTCTCCTATACTGTATCAAGTCATGGGATTCTCAACCAGGTGGTGAGATCTTGGATCTTAGAGAAAAAAGAGAAAACAGTGTTGATGGGGTAGTTGGTGGACTTTAAGTGTGTTGAGTCTATTGTTCTTAGCCAGGCCTTGTATTCCTGCTCAATCATCTGAACCTTTTTTAAACATTTCCTTCCTCCCATTTCCATTGTGGTATGATAGTACATTGATCCCAGAGGCTGTTCCTTACACCATCATAATAGCCCTCCAGTTCCTTCTTTCTTTCATCTGTATTCCCTTTCAACTTGCATCTCCATAACAAGCTAGATTCTCCAACCTTATCCTTTATAACAGTCACTCTGTTTTGTCTCCTTAACATACTAATAAACTCCAATATTATTTCATCATTCAATAATGTAGGATGTAAGCCAGAAAGAGTATTTTATCATCCACCTTTTTTTTATCTTGTTCACCACCCTACCTCACTAAATTTTGGAATTGCTTGTATGTGTTCAAATTGATGTTTATTGTGAGTGTTC